>OY284468.1:40972395-41193470 GCA_958336335.1 Dilophus febrilis
TTTACCCCTTTAATATATTGACATGAATTATTTTATTGTTACTTTTAACCCCCGCAACTGATAGATATAAAAATAATATAGTGTATAGTAATTTTTTAATGATTGATTATAATGTGTAAGGTTAAATATATATTAATATTTGATTAATATATAATATAAAAAAAAATTGTAGTTTACCACATCGTTTCTTTTTTTCTTTTTATTGTATATCCTTAAACATATATGGATAAAAAATGGACGGTAAAAAAGGATTGAAATTTATGATAAAGTTGTAAATATTATTTAAATATCATTGAATCCACATTTTGTATATATAATATGGTTTGGTTTGCTATAAATGCGATCCTATATTGTGAATATCCTTATAAAGGACCCATTAAAAAACCTATAAGAGCTTTAAATCCTTAATAATCAGTTTTTCTAAAAATTCAAAATTTTATAAATGAAACAACGACATAATTACATGATTTCAAAATTAAAAGTTATTTTAAATTTTAATTCCATATATAATTTATATATAATTTACGTTATACATGTATGTTATATATATATATATACGCATACAAAAGTTTATTTTGCATTTGATTTTATTCAATTAAAAATTAATGTGAGAAATTCATTTAATTTGAAATGATATTATTGTTTAATCAATATATAGCTATGTAAATTAATTATTTATATATTATATATATATATATATATAATAAAGGTGTGAAAAAATATAGAAAAAGTTTTGTCGTATATCTACTCGATTATATACAATAATTTAGTTTTTATATATTAAAAAACTGTATATGAATTGGTCACCTGCGATAGGGTTTTAATATTACAGAGGAATTTTAGAATCTTAAAGAAATTTCGTTTATTTTTGCGGTCACTTAACTTACATCGCAGTTATTTACAATGAAAAGCAAATTTTTCCACAAAATAAAATGGTCAAAATAAAATTTTTTGAATCAATTTGTTTTGAAATTTTATTGGCTTCACTTTCACACAGGACACAAACATTTTTATTATAGGGTATATGACCGCGAAAGCTTGACAGGTTTCGCACTGTATTTACTTAAATCACATTCAATTTATGTTTTGATAAATTATTTATACATATATATAACAATTGAATATAATAATTGTTTGTTTATTTATTTATATACCCTTCGACTCTATAAAAATCTATATAAATATATATATCTATAAAACTCTATATATATATATATAATATAGATTTATTTTTATATATCAAAACGATATAACAAAAAAATGATGTGAAAAGTAATTTTAAAACATTTGTATATATTGAAAGGGAAAATTAATATATATATAATGATATAATAGGCAATGTGAATGTTAGAAAAAAATGATTTTAATTTAATAAAATTATAAATCCTAATTTAAAACTAACTCGCTTATTATTATTATTATAATATAGTATAATTTTTAAATTAATTATGAATGGAGGATACGTGAATAAAAAATAAAAATAAAATCAATTCTATATTTTTATAAAATCAATGAAATTGTCTTTTAAATGATTTTATATAAATTTTTTTTTTTAAATAGAAATGATTTTGATTCCGGCATATTTTTTTTATTATTATTATGAAATTTTTAATGTTTATAGGTCATTGCGCGAAATGTATCCTTTCATTTCATTTTAATTCATTTAATTTAATATAATTTTTTTTTTTTTATGAATTCCCCCATTAAAAAACGGAAAATACATTTTATATATTTATATATACAAATTAGTCAATATTTATATATATATAAAAATAGTAAATTTTATCATCAAATAAATTTTCCATGACCTCATTTTATCAATATATATATATGTATATAAAGTATTTTCTTCAATTTCATATGTATATTATACATACGTAATTGTTTGATTCTGTGATGTGGATACCTACTATTATAATATATATTATTTCATTACACACAAACACATAACATTTATATATACAATTCGGATATTCATGCTCATTTGTCATACAACTTAAAAATATATAAAGAAAAACAATTTATGGTAATTTATATATATAAATATATATACATATCAATCTTAATGATTGATGAATAACATTATATAAGGGTTAAAAAAAAAAAGTTATAAGTTTTCATTAAAAATAAAAACTTTTGTTTTTTTTTATTTTAACACGTAAACATGTAAGATTTTATTTATAATTATTTATATTAAAAGATAATTAAATGTATTGTAAATTTTTACTATAAATTAACATATAATAATTAATAAATTAAAAAAATTATTTCGTTTCACACTATATATATATATATTTAATATATTCACTTAAACAATATTTCGTTTTTCATTCATCATTTTCCGAAAACTGCTATGTATATAAATATTTTGAATCATTAAAATACATAAAAAATATTGAAAATTATTTACAAAAAAAAATAAATGAAAAATCATTTAATCAATAGATTTTTCATATGAAAAACTCGATACAAAAAACATATATATTGGGAAATCTAAAGTTAATTTTGTCAAACTTCTCGGAAATAATCTCATTTAATATCTATCTATGGACAAAATATATAAAGAATCACATTAATTATTGATTAATCTTTATTGACATATAGATAGGTATATATTTTTATAATTTGTGGTGTCAATATCGTTTAATATATATCCCGCCCTTATATATATTGATATATATAATTATATATCGAAAAATTGCGATATAATCAAACACCTTAAATTTGAAAATAACATTGCCGTTTTATTAGAATTATAATAACTCTATACATATATGTATATTATTACCATAATTTATATACCAATTCAACTATATAACTATATAGATTTCTAAGTAAAAAGAATCGATATAAAAAGGACAAGTTAGTCTACCTCAAAAATTATATCTATATACTTACAAATAAATAAATATATAGCAGAAAAGATATAATCAAATATAAATGTCTGTACTGTATATATATATATATCTCTAATATTAAAACTAAACAAAAAATGTGATATAAATATAAGAAATTTTCATGGTCAATATCCGTGTATATATCTATCTATCTATGTATAAACTAAATAGTAAAAATATATATTTAAATAAAATTGTAATATACGCAGCAGATAGATTCATTTAACTATGAATATGTATATATTTAAAAAAAAATTTTTTTTGTGTTATCACACGCGATATTAAAATTCATATAATTTTAAAGGATATTTTTATAAAGCTTTCGATCTCCAATATATCTATAGATATAGATAAGTATATACATTATTATTACATAAACTCCCTGTACAACACTTTTTTATATTAAATATGAATATTTTCAACAATATATATCGCAGCAGTACCTCTATATATTTGTATGTATACATTAATATTATTATATATTCATAAATTGTTTGTTGAAAAATATTTTTGGTTCTTATACATAAATCAATAAAATATATGAATATATTAATTAAATAAAAAAAAGAAAATATAGATATGAATTTGTTTCATATTTAGCATATACGATTTTTTTTTACTTTACATATTCAAAAAGAAAACTGCGATTTTGTTAAAAAGTTTCGTTGTTGGTGTTCAAAAAACTGTTTTTAAATTATGATTTATTTTGCATTTAAAAATTCAAATCATAGATTATATTTTTAAACACGAAACATTTCAAATTTCTATAATGTTATCAATAACATGAACAAAAAAAAAATAAACATTTTTCAATCAATTAATATAAAAATCAAAAAAACTTTTAACTATCTGAAATATTAACGATTGAATCAGTAAAGTTCCATTGAACATATTGCACAAAACGCAACACCCCCTAATTTATTTTATATACGCATTAATAGAATATTAAAAAAAAAAAATAAAAGAATGTATAAGGTCAAAAGATATAAAATTATATGTCATAATTACAACAAATATAAAATATTAATCAAATAATGTAAATACACTTATAAAATTGTATAAATTATATCAATATATATAAAGGCAGATTGTATTTTATATAAATAAAATAAATATATAGTGGACGGTGGTAAAATACGTGTATTTTAATAAATTGGTGATTACCAACTGGACATGAATTCAAACAATCACCAACCCAATCTAAAATTCATATACTATATATACATAAATAAATTAAAATCAATATAAACAAATTATTTGTGTATATATATTGATAATATACGATACGAAAACTACGATTTTGATAAAATTCAATAATTAAATTACTAAACAACATAGTTGTTGCATATCTATATTTATTGTGGTAGACATATTTTAATAAACTAAAGATCTCCGATATATCCTTTAACCTTTTCAACGTACGTGTCTACGTGAGGATATATGAAAGGACTTATAAAAGAATATATATTGACCATTATTTTAGATAAAATATCGTTGAATTACATATAGATGAATGAAATTAGATGTCATTTCAAATTTTCAACGTTTTTTTTGAATTGATATCACTTAAATGAAAGATTATTGAATTTACAATATGATTTTACTGTAAATTTGTAATCTATAATTTTCGCTTACAATTGAGAATATTGGTTTAACCGTCCGACAATGCAGCCTTCTGCTTTTGGTTTTGATAAAATTGTTGCTTTAACGCCATTATGTTTGCGTAATTAGTCGTACGAGGTACTATGCACGATTGCAAAATCTACAAATTTATATGAAAATTCAGATTCGAAAATAACCGAAACACGGAAAATAGAAAACAAAAATATATGTCTGCCGTAGGATTCGAACCCACAATCCCAAAATTGTGTAACAAATTTCGGTTTGTCGCATTTTTATCAATTATACAGCACAGAATGCACTGTAAATTGAACGAGACAAATTAATGTCATATAACAACTTCGCAGGTATATTCAAAAATCTGTACATCTATTAATTTATTAAAATTAATAAAATGTAAACCTCCTTTTTATCCATTTCTTTATATAGTCCTTTCTTCTCATTTTTATTACTTGAAATTCTTTCTCAATAAAGAAAATCAACACCCTTATTATATGATTTTCTCATATCATTTAAATTTTAAATAGAATTATTTTGGGGTATTTAAGAACAGGAATGACAATAAATCAATGATATTTTTTAACAAAAAATGCATATGAATACGAAAAACAAAAAGAATTTAGTCGTCAAAATAAAATTCAATTAAATCCTTAACATTATAAAAATATCAAAAACTCACACTCAGTCAAACAATACTTATTAGTAACAATAATTATAAAGCAATTAAATTCAAAAAAAAAAAAAAATAATAATAATAAATCAATAAAAATTTCATCATACATATATGCGTGAGTGTTTATATTTTATGTATATAATAATTATTCAAAACTTACCGATAATCTATGTTTATAATGGGTAAAGAAATTTTTGGCTGCTATTGCACTACCACGACGAAATCCACTTGCAGATGATCCATTTGGATTTGTTGTGGTTGTAGTACTACCTGATGATGATGGAATTAATACTACACTTTGTTCACTAATATCACAATTTTGTTTATTAAATCTATGACTATGATTTTCTGTTTGATGATGATTATGAAGATTTTCACTTGTTGTTGCCGCCGATGAACTTGAACGATAACTTGAATGATTATAAAAATCCGATGAAAAATTACTATATTGCACATTTGTTGAATTATTTCCATAACTTATATTATTTGTATTATTCACTTGTACTAATATACTACATGTTTGTGATGCAATTTGAAATAGTCCTTCTTGTAAATTATGATGTTGTTGACGTTGTTCACGTCCAAAATCCCAAAATGGCATTTTATATATATATATATATATATAAATCACCACAATTCTAAACAAGAACTGTATTGAAATTAGTAAAAAATAAAAATAAACTGTATAATAATTCACATCCTTAATAAATCAAATATATTTGTAAAAAAAAAAGAAAAAACTGAGCACATATAATATAAATTATTGCATTAAAATTAGTATTGAAAAAAAAAACAAACTAATAAATAAACGTTTTTATTCTCAAGAATAATAACAAACGACTGATGATGGTGGTAACAATAATATACTAATATATGATGTGTTAAGTTTTACTATATATCGAAATTTTTAATACTACTATACTATATTATATAAGAAATATATTCTTTATAATTTTTATGATTAAAATACATAAAACAAATTATTAGTATATAATAATAATATATAACTAATACAAATGTAACAACATTTTGATTCTATATAGAAAGAAAATTGTTTTGTATTTTCCCAGAGCAGTATTTTTCATATATTAAAAAAAATTGACTATATGAAAATTTTCATTTATCTGTTTATAAAATACACCTCTATATCATGGTATATAAAAAAAACTACTATAAGGAAAATGAAAAAAAAAGGAAATATATAGAGAAAAATAAAGTAGTGCGGTGGGTTTTAATTTATTTCATTTTTACCCTTACGTCCATTCAATTTCATATTTTTTTATTTCTATATATATATGCGACTGAATTGTGGTGAGTGAATATTTTTTTTTATAAACAAATATAAAAACCTTACCTTACTTTATACAACACGTATAAAAATCTAATAAGTATAACAATTTCATGTCTATCCTTCACACAGTTTAACAAATTATATTGTATATATTGTTGATGGTATATATTAATATGAAATCAACAAAAGAAAACAAAATATTTTAAGGATAATATAAAAAAAATGAATATATGTAAATATAAAAATTAAAGAGAATTTCTTTTACTAGACAGGTATTTTCGCGAAAATATTAGAAAATTTGAATATCATATTTGAACACCTTTACAAATTATATTTCGATATATAAAATGACGTGTGTTAAATATAGCTTCTACTATATATGTGATGATGAATCAATGAATTTGTGCTCGGGATTGATATATACTCTATCTATATATAAAAAAAACGGAATTTTATTATAATACAGTCCGCATATGTATATTATAATTTAAACGGTCATATATATAGGAATAAAAAAAAATATTATAAACATCAATAATCAGGACAGGACATAAATAAATTGGTATATTGATTTAATTTTTTTCCTTATTTCTATTTATAGATATTTTTTTTTAATATTAATATATACAGCATTTTTAGTATATATTATATATAGATATAATAGAATTAAATGGAATCGGGGTTGACCTGCAATAGTTATTTATATACTATATATCTATTTCTTTATAGCATTTTTACGTGACGGTTGACTGCCATTATTATGTAGTTACTATTATTAATTCCAAAAAAAACTATTATTACTGCACTCTGTGGTATAATTCATAAAAACTTAAATTTTGGGGGGTTCTATATGGTTTTGAATCCTTTGGTTTTGTGTCTTTCGGTTATAATCGAATCTGAATATACCGCATATTTTCCAATGGTGGTGATTTTAAGTCTAATTACCGACACCCCCGAGTAAAAGGAACAAAACTGAAACAAATGAATGAACTAAAACAAATTATTAAACTAACAATAGAAGAATATACGTTGTTGGACGTCAAAATCACAATCCTCGGTTGGAACCTCGCGCGAAAATTAGATAACTGTTTAATTTAAAAAAGTGCAATGATTTAATTTTTTTTTATTTTATATAATTTGTTATTTATTTATAAGATACACGAGTGGATATGGGAAATGTTACAAATTATATTCTAATACAAAAGAGTCAATTCGCGGTATATAGTTCATCTTATAAAATATCTATATTGGAATTCATTTTTATTATATAGTAAAAAAAAATTGATGATATCCTTAAGAGTTCTATGTGACGGAATTAATTGTCATTATATAACTATAAATTAGTAAATTACCCTTTTCTGGGCGCAATTCATCGTTCATTCAGAATTTAAATATCTTTATTATGGAATTTCTATATGAAACTATACAATAAATAAAAATTCATCAGATAATTTTCATTTAATTTCATCAAATAATCAATACCTATATATATGATATAGATTATATTGCATAAAATTTACGTTACATACATTATAATGTTAATATCATATATAATTAAAACGTTAATGGATGTTGTTAAGATAATAACTAAAATAAATTAATTACATTATTTCAAATTCTAAATATATACATATATATATATAAGATTATGTATATAACAATGAAATAGAAAAACATTATCGATTTCGAGAAAGTTTAACACTTTTATGCATTTTTTTATTTGTATAATAAAAAAGATATACGATAATTATTTTATATCGTATATAAAAGAAACCTTTGAACAATAATAATAAAATTTATTTTGATTATGCCCCGATATTTGGGTAATTTTTTCCAATATATATAATCCTTCTAACATAAATGCATATAAATTTCAATTTTCATATATAGATTTTCTAAAAACAAAAAGAACAAAACTCAACAACCAACAACGACGATGAAATGATGAAGGACATATATTCGTTTTTTGTTATTTTTATATAATATATTTACTTGTGGTGTCTATACGGACGTCTCTTTATATATTTGTGATGTGTAACAATGTAACAAAAATATTTTATTATGATGGGAAGGATAATTATTATTTTGCACGATATAGTTTAAAAAAACAGTCATCATTTATATAAAAAATATACATTATATAAAATATAATCGATATATGAAAACCTCTATGGAATTTTGTGCAATATAAGTCAAGTGTCTAGATCTAAATATATATATATATATATATATATATATATATATGTATAAATTCAACAAACAATACATTAACATATAGAATGTTAATGGGTATAATATAATTTCATCCTTTTATTTTTCTTTCTTTATTGATAATAAATGTATAAATAATATCCATGTAAAAATACATTTGAAATTAGTATAATTTTTTAAAAAAGAAAAAAAAAACTATAGATATTATGAAGATTTTATAATAATGTATATAATTTTTTTTTTTTTTTTTAAAGCTATATTAAATTTTCTTTTAATAAATACAAATAAAGCATTAAGTGTAAAATTTGTTGTAAAAAATGATTTATGTATATAAAGGTTTTTTTTTTCGTATTATTCTAAATGGAGTTCTATTAAAATTTAAATGACTTTTTATAATATATGCGGTATATTTTTAGAATGTTTAATAAATTCTAAAATCGATGAATTTTATAACGAAAGTATATATACAGAGTATGAAATACACGCACAGTATATATGAAAAAGATTATATGCAACGATAAAAAATTAGTAATTAGATGAACCGCAGTTTATCATATATATATATATATATATAGTTTATTATTAAAGTACACAATTAAATAAATTGATTTATTCTGTATAATAACGTTCTGTATATAATTATTTATTATGATGATGTCTAAATACATACATGTGACGAATTTTTGTATCCTTATAGATCATAAAAATGCAGTAAAAAAATATATATTTATATATATGTTATTATAAGTAAATTAGATTTTTTTTTTAATTATATTTACAATTTATCTGCTTGCAAATATTTACACAATTCGATATGGTATAGGATATATATGGGTTTGTATGAATATGTTCGAAATGGTTGTATTTTAATGGATAAATAATATATGAATTTTTAGATGCGCAAATTATATACACTATATGAATAAGTAAGACACTACATATAAATAAATGTACTAAAAAAAATGCGAAAACCGTGAGAAATATGAAATAGAACCTTAGGCAAATATATAGTATTCCCTTTACTGCATTATTATATCGAATGTTTCATATCATATATATGGTATATCGCTACAAATGTAATTTTGCATCATATATATATATAAATGGTATGTATTTTGCGATATTTCACAGAGATCATTTTAAATCCATTTTCAAAACAACGATTTTTGATACATTTTTCCATATATAAAATACAATAAAAATCGTATTAATCTTTGAAAAATCTAAATTTTCACCAACTCCGTCTCCAAAGAAACCCTAATAAAATATTTCACATAGAGATCATCTATCTATAATGTATTATAAAGATAGTGTACATTTTTCAAAACGATAGGTAACCGAATTTTTATAGATATCGCACTCTGAAAATTTATAAGCAAGCCACTATAGTGATGCTTCCGCAAAAATGCGGAGGAGGATGGGTAAGTTAAAATTGTAAAATTCTCGGAAAATTCATAGGAAAACCATTAAAATAATGTAAGAAGACGTTTATTATGACACTTTTATGACATTTCTAACAATGCAATAACATTTTTTGGTGCTCTTGGAAAATGTATGAGTATTTTTATCAAATGATTGCGTTTTTCAATTTATAACTTTCTTAAAACCCATATCCGATTTTATTTTTTTTTTCTTTAGAGCGCATAAACTTATTCTTTCTTTTGGTGGTATAATCATTCAAATCGGTTAAACAATGAGATGATATAGTACGTAAAATACTATTTATAATCCGAACGGAAATTATATATACATAAAGTATTTGTATAAAATAAAGAAGAAATGAGCGTAATTGATATATATACATATAATTGCAATTGGTAATACATATTTTTGTATAATTACATACAGTCATTCAAAATTTACATAGATTTTTATATATATATATACGTTTACCTGCATATAAAATATATGCATTCATAAACGATGATACACATTTTATGTATGATTAAATAATACATAATACATTTTGGTTGCCCCAGAAATTTCTTGTAAAAATTTCATTCGTTTTTTTTTTTTGCAATGCCCTCTATAAAAACGATTGTTTAGTTTTTTCTTTTAACATATATTATGTTTATGTTTTATCATTCATTATATATCCTTATATATATAATTATATATATATAATGATATAGTACACAGTATACTTCATTTCGTACCTATAGTTACGATGAGTATTTATGCTTTCGTATTGGTGCATTTACCATATATATGTATAGATGATGCTCACAAATTGAATATTGTGAACCTGTTGAACGTATATAGATTTCAAAGGAATCTTAAATATTCTTATATTAGTATATATATATAAAAAATTCATTCATCGTATTTTTTTTATTTTTTGTTTTTTCTTCCATTATTATAACATTGATGACTCAGCCTATTATATATATATATATGTATATGATTACATCGCAGCATATATACCTTTTATATTTACATAAATTTTCTGTAATAACACGCTTTATATACAATATATATATATATATATATATATATATATAACTTCAATAGAGTGATAAACCATTTGAATGCGTTGAGATAATATAAAGAAGATATGTTTATTATATTGAGTATTGAATTGAACCGATTTTAACATAAATATACATACGTAATTTGGATAAAAATGAAATATAATATAACATTTAAAATATTATTTAACCACTTATTTTTTTTTTTTTTGTAAACCGCATCGATACATTTAAAAGTTATGTAAGAGACGAAAAAAGTTTATTCAAAAAAAGTATATTATATAATAAAGATTATAACATTCTAAATTTATATATAAATATTTATAATATGGTCCATCGATGTTTAGTATATATAGTTTAGTAGAACAAATTTTAATATATCATTAAACTTATATAGGTAATTTAGTATTTGATTAAATCATATATGATGAGTCATTGTTTTTAAATTTTTAAGTATAACTATATACATTTTAAGAATTTAAGTATATTTGTATCAATTTGTATAACCCTTTATAGTTAGATATACTTTTTTTTTTTAATTTTCGGTGTATAAAAACACATGTTTTTATTTTTTATTCTTGTGTTTTAAGGATTTATCTATATATATGAAAAAAAACTAAAAGCCGCGACTAATATTAGATAATGTTCTATTATAATATATGTATATAGGAAAGAATATAATATTGTTTACAGAATCATTTAACATCATAATTTATTATTATTAATATTTACTTTAATTTTATATGGGTTAAAATAAATATATATAAATAAATATAAACTATCTCAAAGGAATAATCGAATTTTTGAGTTCATTTTCCAATAGCAGTTCTCGGTATAATGAATATAAGATTGCATAATATACAGAACAAAAATCAAAGGGTACTCTTAATAATTAAAAAATGGTTACCTTAAGGATTAATTTTTAGGATTTATTATTTGTAGAGGGATGTCAAGACCTCTCAAGTTATAACCAGTTTAAATTAACCGTATCGCTAATCGTCTACCTTATATAGATGATTTAAACATGATTATATATAGGAACATCTATTATATAATATAATATAATATTACATTCAAATGTCTGCTGTCAGGATTTTTGAAAAGAACGGAATTTATTGTATTGAAATTGTAAGCCACTAAAAAGGACTAAAAATATTATATGAAACTTTTGTTTGAGAAAAGAATTAAAAAATAAATATAATAGAAATAAAGAATAAATCAATAAATAGCTAAAAATATCAAATAAATCCATTTGAATCAATCAATTTAAGAGTGTCTGTAATGGGATTGATTTACAACTATATAAATTATTGTGATTGAATTATTGTTGTTGTTTTTCCAGTAAATTAGATCCTTTCAACCTATATATTTTCTTTTATAGGCGTTTAAATATACGTATTGAAAGGTATTGAAGGTAATAAAATCAATTTCTGTTGATCTCTAATATATAATAAGTAACAATCGAAAATAACAATCGAAATAAAATGGATTTTATTTTCAATTTCTATATAGATCTATATATATAATCGCATCCATATACGACCGAATGAATATACAAATAAAAAAAAAGTAAGGAGTAAAAAAAAAAACAAATACTTATAAAGACTTGTTACGCAGGCAGGTATAAAATAAAGCTATAAGTTTCATATATTTATAATATATTTAAAAAAAAAATAAAAATACAATTTTTTTAAATTGATAAATATTATATATGACGATATATATGTATAATTGTATATATATATATGAATGAAGCTTAAAAACCTCTCCGACGACAAAGTACCATATACAATAAATTTTTACTTGTTGGTTGTTCTGTTTTTAATTCAGTATACGAGTGACTATAGAAAAGTAAAGTTAAAAAACTTTAAGATAAGTTCAGTTTCAAGAAAAAGTGGTTTTTATATATATATATATATATTTTGGTATGGTATTTTGGAAATAAAATAAAATGAATGTTTTAAAAGATTAAAAAAATAACAATATATAATAAAAGTACTTAAAATGTATATCTATCTATAAGAATTTTTATTGTTTGTGATGTTTTTCTTTTTGTTTGTTATTTCTTCGTATAGATTATCTTTGGCGACAATTTTTCAGATCACATTCTTTTAACTTTTTTTTCCTTTTTTTTTTTTGTGATTTGTGTTAAATATTTTGGATTTGGAATATTTTTTTAATATGAATTTTATTTCAAATAAAGAAGATTTGTTTTGCTTTTTATTTTTTTGTTAATTTAATGCGATAATAGAAAAAATATAACAATTTTATATATATAGAAAAAAGTGATTAATAAATTGAGTATAACACAATAAATAAAATGAAAAAATTATGATATGAAATATTGTATTTAAAAGATTTAATATAAAATAATAAGATAGAGATTTTTATTTGTCCGTTCTTATAATAACATCAACAAATGCTAAGCATTTATAAAGTGTTTTAATAATAATATAATATTTAAACATTTTTATTTTGATTGTGTGTTTTTCATAATTTTTTTTAAATAAGATTTTTTGTGTTGTTTTTAAGACGAAAATTGTGTCGCGTTTATAAATACAGTTTTTTTTTTGTATTTTGTATTGTTGTGTCGTAGAGTATTTTATTTATTTTATTTTTATCATATATATTTATACTTACATTTAAAACGACGATATATATATATATATGTATGTAAATTTTATTAAGTTCGAAGACTATATATACATTTGTACTCTGCTCAATACATTCAGCCAGTCAATAACTGAATATTAATAACAATAATATTAATAATAATAATAAAATTATTATTGTTATAATAATAACAACAATTGCTTGACTCTATATTAATTTATTCATTATATATATATATATTATATATATATAGAATAGATAGATTGAAGAAAAAAAATTAATAAGCGCGTGCAAGAAGGAATTTTTTTCTTGAAATATATATATATAGTTAGTTTAAGTTTAATATATATATGGTATAATAATTGATGAAGAAGAGACTGAAACTGAATTGAATGGATGGATAACCGCAACCACCACCACATAAGAAAAACCAAATAAATAAAGAATAATAATAATAATAATAATGATGATGATGATGATAATTAAAAATTTTGGAATATAGCAAAATACATTCACAAAAATTTATGTGATTAAATTAAAAATTATTAAAATATATTACATACACACATATTCATATATATATATATATATATATAATAAAAAGTTAAATTTTGTTTTTCTGATGATTAAAATTAATTAACATATTGGTCGATGAATATGTTTTTATCACACAAAAACTTATAAAATTAAATAAATTAAGAACAGAAATTTTTTTGTTTTTTTTTCGGTTTTTATAGTGTGGTAATGTTTAAATATTTTAATATTATAAATATAATAATAATAATAATAACAACGACAGAAAAATGTTGCCTACCGAAACGCCATTACTTACAGGATATTTAATAATACCACAACAATCTGGATTTTCATTAAAAGGAATCTCAAAAAAGGTAATTTATTATAATATTTCTTTTATCTTTTATATGTGACTTATTATTATTTAAATGGTGACCACAGGAATTTTTTTTCATTTTAAAATTATAAAACATGGGCAATTTGCAAAAATAATTTGTATTAAAAGAAAAACCATATATAATTGATTTTTTAATATTAATATATAAAGTATTTAAAACGTAGTCGAATTATTGCCGTATTTTTTTTTTTTTTTTTGAAAAGAAAACACAAAACAATTATGTATTTAATATATACACGATATATTACAATCTTTATTAGTAGACATATATAAATATATATATATATATATAGATATATAGTCGAATGAACGGAGAACAGCACAGGAAATGCCTTTTTACAACCAGTACATTACAATAGGTATTGGTAAAAGTTTTTCATCTTTTATTTTATTTTGAAGTATATATTTACCGATTGTTTCTTTTTTGCGAAAATTTGAGAATCTGGTAATTAATAATTAAGCTGAATATGACTTCTTTTTTTTAATTTCGGTTTAGAGTAATTTTTTCGTTCTGTGCGACCCATAGAATCTATACATATACTGTGTTCTCGGGAATATTCAAGATTTATTATCATAATGAAATTTTATTAAATTCTTAAAACAGATTTTTTTTCATTCTGACCTCTTCGTAAAATGATAGTGATTTTAAGGATTTTCCATTTAAACAAAAATTTTATTTGAAAAACCGTTTGGCGCATTTCGAAATATCCACGAATAAATAATGCAAAAAAAATGCTTTTTAAAGAAATGGAAAGTAAATGAAAGACGATATATTTTGGAATGTATAATTTGTTATTATATATGGAAAAAAACATATTGAATTTCATCATAATTAGAATGTATTCGTTTCCCTCTGCGAACCAAGTCAGATTAGGAATACATATTTTAGTATATCAATATAATTGCAAAATTATTGTAACTCATGATTATAAGGGCATCTACGTAAAAAAAACAAACTTTATGTATAGTCTTTCTTTATCAAATCTTGATTATATATACAAAAACTCTTTTGTATAATTGATAAGAAGGTATGGGTGGTGTTTGTTTAACTGATAAAAATTCAACAAGATTCTTTGACAATTTTTTTTTTAATTATTCACATTATTTTGAAAATACATTTGTCATTATTGTTAAAAAAAAAAATGTGTTACCTCTAAATCTTCAACAAACTTTTTCCTACACCTATTTATATATGATAATACATTTATACATCACATTCAATCATCATCATATATATGCATATGTATATATAAAATAAACGAATATACCAACGCACCTTTTAACATTATAATCTTTATTTTATACGTATAATATCTTTTTTTTTAATAATAATAATAATAATAATAATATTGTTAAAATAAAAAAAAATATTGAGTGATCCAGCGATCTCGCGATCTTTTTTTTTTCTTCTTTATGCATATATACATACATATATGTGTATGGATTGAAATGTAAAGGAATATATTAAATATAAAATACTTTATGGAAATGGGCGATTTGTCAATATTATGAATATTTATAATATATATATGCTATTTTATCTAACTTTTAAATTATAATATATCTATTCTATATACATATAATTTAACTAATAAGCCTCCAATATATACCTAATAAAATATTATAATAATAATAATAAAGTTAACTTTATTTTACAATCAAAAAATTTTGAAGTGCGGTTATGTTTAGAACTTGTTTTTTTATATTATTTTTTGTTGTTTATTTATTTATCATTTTTTTTTTATTTTGAAAAATATAACTTGAACAATAAAATGAAACATTTTTATTATAATATAAATATATATATATATGTAGATATAAATAAAATAATAATAATAATAATATAAGGAGGTGGAATTATTTTTGTGTGTTAAGCTTTTTTTTTCAATCTGTATATGTATATCACAGCACAGACTTCGATGGTTTAACATATGTAGATTTATATACAATATATTGTATAGTGGTACACCAAACAAGATTTACTAATAAAAAATATAATTTTTCATATATACAACAACACTATACAGAAAGAAAAATACAGCAAAAAGTAGCAACTTCTTAAAAACAAAAAAAAAATATTAACATTTTTTTTTTTTAGTTTGTATAAAACAACTGCGAGTCTCTATTTCAGAAAATTATATATATATATATTTACAGGTAATGTAGATAGATAGATACACGTATACTATATAATTGTATATATAATATACGAGATATATTTGCATTAAATTATAAGAAAATCGAAAAGGTTTCGTTGCTATACACATATATTGTGATACAAATACATGAATATTAAAAAAAATAAATAAATATCTATATATATATTACAATATATCTATATTAAAATATATTATTGATTATGCAAGGCCTATAAAGAAAAAATAAAATAACTTACTTTATATATGAAAATAAAGAAATATACATTTTATTTATGTTTGTATCTTTATCGCATATAAATAAATAAAATATATATAAGCTATTGGGGGTTTTTTTTAACACAAATTTAATATAATATATTAATATTTTTTATTTTGTAGAAGAGACTTATTATTTTCTTATACGTATATTGTATATATATAAATAATATTCATTTATATAGATATAAATATTTCCAAAAACTTCCGGGTAAATTAAATATATACATATATCTTATTGATAAATGACATTTTTGTGATGCCTTTCAATTGATTACCTTCGATCATCGTGAAAATTCATATAAGCATATATGTATATCAAATGTTGTCAAGAATTTTATTTTATTATTATTATTATTCTTATTATATAGTATAGAATTATATTTTTTAATGATGTATTAAAACTAAAATTATTCATTATGTTGAAACAAATTCGTAGACGGTCATCATTAGTTTTAATACGTTTAACTTTGTTTGCCTCATAGTCTGATAATTATAATTGTAGGGTGTCGGTAATTGATCGTACGATTAAATGCATAAAAAAAATGAGTATTTCTGGATGAAGTAAAATTTGACAATCAAAGGAAAGATCAAAAAATGTTTAATCAAATCTTCAGTAGGATTCTAACACATCCTACTGAAGGTATTCAATTTTAAGTTGCGTGTATTTTATCAACTATTTTATCACCATTCATATAGAGTCATCACATCCCTTATAGTATTTTTTTATAAAGCTTATTTACAGTTATTTTATTGATAAATTGTTATTGAACAAAGAGTTTATTATATGGAAGAAACTTATAAATGTATAAGAAAAACGGCTATTTTATAGATTATAATTTTGATATAAATAAAAATAAAATATCTTTTTTTAGGTACCGAAAAATGCCTATAAAAATACTGATCCTAAAACTAAACTCTCGAAGTTATTCCGTCAATATACGCGATACAGCTATATATAGGAATTCTGTTGAAAATTTAGCCAAACCAAAAATTCATATAAAGGTTTTTGATTGTGTATAGATATACGAGGGCGGATTGATATTGATTTCCGGTTTCAACAAGATATGGCGCTACAGGTAATCAAATGAATATTTTTTCTTTCAAATATAATCTGTTAGTAGGCTCCCTGTTTAGATTTTTAGAGCAATGCGTCATTTAGTTTTGGTTTGAGTTTGGGATTTTTCTTAAGAATGGAAAAAAGTGGATATCGTGCATTGATAAAAAATGACTTTTTGCATGGAAAAGCCGCAAAAGAAACACAAAAAAAAAAAGCTTTATAAGTATTATCATGGCACATCTGCTCCAGTGAATTCAACCGTAATTTATTTGTTTGCTGAATGTAAACATGGTCGTACGTGCACCGAAACAATATCATCACCGGAAAGACCACCTAAAGAGGTGTGACAACTGAAGAAATGGTCGACAAAATCCATGATATTGTTTTGAGTGATCGAGGTCGAGTGAAGTTGAGAGACATCGTTTACATCGTAAACATCTCATATGAACGTGTATTCTTACACATCTTACACGAACATTTGCATATGAGAAAGCTATCATAGCAAAATGGGTGCCGCGTTTACTCACAATCGAACAAAAACGAATTCGTGTGATCACTTCAAAACAATGTTTGGACAAAATAAAACATAATCCAGATGAATTTTGGCGTCGATTAATAACGGTTGATGAAATATGGATTCATCACTATACACCTGAACCAAAAAATCAATCGAAACAATTGATATGGAAGTGGAGTGGAAGTAAAAGGTGACTATGTTGAGAAATAAAATAAAATTAGAACGAAAAAATGTTTTTTTTATTTGTTAGACCGGATCTTTATCGATCCACCCTCGTCTATATATATATATGATTGGCTTTGATTTGAAATTCTTACTAAAAATGTACAATATATTTTTTTATAAAATACAAAACTTTTATCATAGTATATCTCTGTCTCTAAACTCCAATTATATACAGTATTTATAGCATTTTTTTATTAAAAATTTTTTCTCATCAAAAAATGAAAATTTTTAAATTTTATGTTGAAAACTTTAAACATTTTTTTTTTGAAATGCATTATATCAATTTAACGTAATAACAAAAATATAGTAATAAAAATAAATGTCTTGCATTTATATGGACAAAAACCATATAGAAAGATATAGTTCAGAAAAAAATCATAGTTTGATTTTGAAACTTAATTTTCTTAAAAATTAAACAATAAATACAAAACCTATCTATATAAAATAAATCAATATATATATTATTAAATCTGTTATTGGGATACGTTGGAAAAAGAATATGTTGGAAAAAGACTATGTTAAATTGTTAACAGAAAAAAATAAAAAAATTTTACAAAATAAATGTACGAATATTTCTATTACATATTTCTATATTTATAAAATTATTTATATATGAATCCATCCAAATATATACAAATAGACAATATAAATCCTCGTATTTAAACACCTATTATTATATATTTTGTTATTCTTTATCTAATCATAACTTCCACTTATAAGAGATGGTCTCTTATTATTGTTATATTTATTTAGTTTTTGTCAAAAATAGGTACAAAAGTAAAATGTAAATGTTAAAATATATGTTACAACATTCTTTATATTTAGTTTTTTTTTTTTTGTATTCATTACAAAAAAGTATATCTCTATATTTTTGCTGAAAATAAAAGGTATCGTTTTGAGAATTTTTGTTTTTTTTTTAAAGAAAAAACCCTCAATGTTTTTTCGTTTGATGATCCGAAATTTTTATATTTATATCTTTTTAAAACATCTTAATATGTATATTTAGAAAATGTGTATGTTGAAAATGATGGAATTGCAAATGTCAACAACACCACAGCATTAATATATTTATATATATAAATACCACCAATATATTAATGCCACCAATATATTAATACCACCCAATTTATACACATATAGTTTAATTTATTTGTATATAAATATTGTTATAAAATATTTATACCACCTATGAATAAATTTATTTATTTTTTTCATATACATACATATATACTATATATAGGTGATAGAGTGTTAATGTTGTATGAGGATTGAGGTTGGAAAAATATTGGAAAAAATCTGTGTTGAATGGTAATAAAAAAAAAATTAAATTAAATAAAGATAAACGCACATACAAGGTATGACAAGGTCTATAACCATAAATTTATAATATATATATATATATGTTGTATGCGGATTAGACAGACGATATTTAAATATATTCGTTTATGCGATAACTTAATAATTTCAATTCACTTTTAGAGCTAGTGTCTACGACGTCAATGTATATAAAAGACGCGGTTCCTTTATTTATTATAATATATATATATAATAGGTTATATAGAAAATATTGAGATAAATCCAATTTAATCGATTAATGAATGCCGACAAAATATTATTTTTTTTTATTTAGAAGTGTTATATAGAAATAACAAGCTTATTCTGGAATTAATCAATTTTATTGGTTATTTATTTACGCATATGACAATAAAATTATAATAATATATTGGAAAGATACAAAATAACAAAAACCATTTAACACAATCAAAAGATCAAATAAATTTTTCTTTTATTATAGATTATCTATCAATAACAATTTTTTATATTTAAATTTGATTGATATCATCAAATAAATGATAAAACTCCTGCAAAATTTCATAATATCCTTATAAGCTGAATTTTCTTTTTGTAGGTAATAACAGATAAAAAGTAGCAAATAAAAATATTAGAATATTTCTTTTCAATGCTATTTAATCCGTAATATACATTGTACATTGTATATTGTTAAGAGATTTTTTTTTCAATCCCTGTATATGTGCGATTAATATAAGAATTTTTGACATTGTTGTTTTTTTTTTGTTCGTTACTACACAGCAGAATCATTTTAACGACCGTAAAACCTCGGAATTCTATTGCCGTGTGTCCGTAACGAAATCACTTAATCACCAATGCATTGAATACATGAACCTATGCATGGAATACATTTAAGTGATTTTGGGTACATGGGCAAACTTTAATAATATGTGCATTCATATTCATGCCATTTTAAAAACAAAATTTGTCTATATGGCGCCTAATTTATCTATGTTCGTACACCCGTACGTGATTTTCTCACAAATTTACTTCAGAAAGAAAAAGAAATATAAGAAGGTATTACAAAACTTTTTTAAAGATTAAAAATATTTTTATTTTTTATTTTACCAATTTTATATGGTTATAGAAATTGTGTATATTAAATCATAAAATATATTGATATTTTTAAGATAGTGTTATTTGTATTATTTATTTATATTGATTAAGTGGATTTTTTATAAAAATATATCAATTGAAAAGGAATTCAAAAAGGAAAAGATCCTTCGTTTTTTCCATCATATAATATTAATTTTTTAATTGTTTTCTACGTAAGTGCCGCATTCTTATATGTATAAAAGGAATTACTTTAAATATCAGTTTTTTATCTCGATGTTATTAACAAAAAAAAAAAAAGAAGGTTTTGTAATACCACATATAAAGAATAAAATGTGATCCATATACGATGATTCTTAATGATCGAAATGTTCTATACGACATTTGAGTTTTCATCAGAAATTGTATACTTCCTTTTTGTTATTATAATACAATTTTACTGAATTTTACTTCAATTATCCTTGGAATAATTTCTTTCCTACGTTTATTTACGACAAATTAATGACGGATAGTCGTGTAACGTGTAACCATATAAGTGGGTAATTTGTGAATTCATATATATGTATATATACGGAATTCTTCATGCACGATGGTGATCTGGTCCTGTTATATCACATTTTTATTTATTCATACAGATCCATAAATTTATTGAATAATGGTGAAAAATATAAAAAATTTTAAATTACAAATAAAGTAACTATATAAATATTTCGTTTAAATGTATATAAATATGCAAAATATATTATTATATATTCGTTTCGTTATACAATCAAAATTCCTATATTTATTTTATTATTATATATTTGCATGAAAATTATTAAATTCTCTATACATATATTTATTTAAAACTTTATGATCTAATTGCATAAATTTGTTATTTATTTTATATTTTAAAAAAAAATCAACATTTAATTCGGCGAATAGAAAAAAAGTTCTGTATATAATAATAAAGAAGAAAAAAAATCGCGATTTTGATATGGCAAAGAGACTGACTGAATAATTTCTGTTGTTCGTTTCATGGTTTCTACAATTCTAAAACATGGGAAAAATGCAGTTCTGTAGCTCTGCACTTACAATTCAGATTTGAAAATAGCAGAAAAATAGAAAAAATGTCTAATATCTTTATTAGGATTCGAATACACTTAAAATTTTTTCACAATTTTAAGTTCGGTGTTTTATCAACATTACATCAACTTTAAATTTAATAAATTGTGTATAGATCGCTATTGAAAATCTAAATCTAAAAATATTCTTTTTTTTATTTTATAATTGAATTGATTTTGTGGAATAATTTGATTTTGAGGAAATAGAAAGAAAATTTTAAATAAAACCAAATCATAGTTATAAGATGACAAATATCACGGCAAAAAAAAATTTAATTCACTATAATTAAATTTATTCGATGATTTTGCTGATGCGTATAACTATGTTAATAAATAATATATTTTATGCGAGAATTTATTTATATTATGTCATCTGCAAAAAAAAATATGTCAATTTTTAAATTGTATTTACAAAAGATTATGATTTATCAACATAAGCAAAAATGCTTTTTATCACTTTTAATATATATAGTATTATTGATTATCATTTATTTATATATTCATTTATATTATATAAAAAATAAATTATTATAACGAAATGCGTATGTATAATAAATAAATTTTTGCTTTAGGAAAAACCGATTTTACAACAAAAAAAGAAGAAAAAAAATTGTGTGATTAAAATATTTTTTACATATATAATAAGGCTTTTAAGTTAATCAAAGTTTTAAAAACAAATATAATATTCAATTCTGTATATATATACAATGCTTTTATTTTCAATCCAGAAATATTGTATAGCATATATTGAGAAATTAATGGAATTTATTTTGTAGGGGATGTAAAATAGACATGGGGAGTTGAACATTTGGCACGTTCAAGAAAGAGATGAGTTATTATTAATCCTGACTCTGTGATGTATTTGAAAAAATTAAAACCCAAATTAAAATTCTAATGACAAAACTTTGATATCTTGGTTCCGAATCCTCATTGCCTTACGATTATTTACCAACAAATTAAAATTCAGAATTCGGTACTAGACTTCTAGTCTAGACTTCTAGACCTTTGAAAACAGATCCCTTCAAATAAAACCATTTAAAAAACGAATAATTTCTGATCCATATATTGTAAAAAAAAACCATATTAAAAGCATTTTTACATTCGAAATGGATTGATTTTTCATAATCAATTTTTTTTTTCAAAATCTATTCATTAACTTGAATTTTTCTATAACTATCAATTCAGACCTGTGTTATTAATATTTATTAATTAATTAATTCATTTAAAAAAAAAACCATTTTTAATTATTAATTTAGATCGTTTTTTAAACAAACAAAAAAAAATCTATTATATAGTTAATGGATCGTATTATAAGACTTTCACATCATAATTTGTTATTGAAAAAAAATTTATTGTTACGTCGCGATCTATGACTCGAACATAGAGCATTTTCATCTCCAAATTCAAGTATGTATAAAGTTCATTAAAAAAATTTTAAATTTAAATCGTTTAAAATGATATTTATTAGCAAATTATTTTTTGTATATTTCAAATCAATATAATAAATTAAATAATATTTTTTATGAAATTAAAATAAAAAGATGACATTTCATTTATAATCATCATATTATCGCAATAATCAACAACAACAAAAAACACAATATATAATGTGATATATTCAAATGGTAAATATGCAAATATGCAAAATAATATTAAAAAAAAAAAAAAAAAGCCAAAATAAAAACGAAATTTCACTTTGAGTCATCGAAATTTCCTCCTATCTATTTATTGTGACAATATCACACATTTAAAATTCATATTTTTGAATTTTTGATTATCTTCTAAAAAATATTATAAACTAAAGCCATTAAAGCTATAATCTCTGTTATGAATCGTTTTTTTGTTTCATTTTTACAATATATATATTATTATATTAGTATAGTATATAGTTAAATATATTTATTAATTGTCAAGTTTTTTCTTTCTCTTTACATATAAATCTATATTGAAAATCGGAAAAAGAAAAAAAAAATTTTATTTAATATGAAATTGATAATGAATATAATCTATACGATGTGTAGTGTATAACATAAAGAAAACATTCGTATGCAAAAATATAGAATAAGATAATTTTTATCTTATATTAGTTTTATCATCACTCTATATTGATATTATCCTCTATATATAGAAATGTTTACCGATCTTTTTTTTTTTTTGTTTAACCCTAGGATGATTTTAAAAGTGCTGTAAAAACTTTATTTTTTTTACTTATGTGCCTATGCCCTTTGGTGACATCTTCGAATATTCAATTCTATCTAAAACTCTATAATGGACTTGCAAATAAAGTGTTCAGAATCATGACAATTTTTGTTTCGGCAAGACACCGCGGATTTGCATATTCTAGGTATAATTATGCCCATGATTAAAAATAATTGTATTATACAGGGTTTCTCAGGGCTCGACAAAAATATAACGTTTTTGGCGTTCTGTGGCTCATTTGAAATCGAAAACATTCTCAAAAATGTTGTTCCATTCGGCTTCGTTGGGGAATTAAGCGAAAAAAAACCGATTTTTGGAGATTTTCGTGTTTTTTGCGACTCTGGAGCACTTATCTCCACAACTGGTTCATGTAATTGAAAGATCAGATACACTATTATAGCATTAGCATTAAATCGCCTATAAATTACATTAAAAATCATGTAGATCGGACAACCGGTTCACTAGATATTTAAAGAAATGTGTGTAAAAGATAAATCTTATTTTTTGTTCTCTAAAGTTTGAGGTATCTTATCTCGAACAGACACCTTGTAAAATCGTCCGTCCAACTTGCTTAAAAACTTGTTACATTATTTAGCTTTCGTTTAACATACATTTCCATGTAATATCTCTAATAGTTTCGAAGTTATTCACGATTAAATAAAAATTGCATAACATTTTTAATGGTCAATTTGCATTTAAATTTTATTTTATTTCTTATTTTATTAAAAAAATGGATTTGAATATTTTTTTAAGGTAATCCTCAAGAACCAAACGATGGCCAATTATGTTCAAATACTTGAATCAGTGTAAAATTTTATTACCAAATGATTTATCATCATTTGGAGGTTCTAAGCGTATGGTTTAATGTGATTATCTATGAAAAACCTCCAGGCAGACATATTTTTGTGATTCAAAAATGGGTTATTTGAGAATATCTTAAAAATGGTTTGGAATAGGATTACCAAATGTGCGGTGCTTGAAAGATATAAGAAATAGCCAGAAAACGTAACTAGTCCGGTCTAATTATCTTAAGAATTAAGGAAGTTAGTTAGCATTTTATCTCTAGGTATAAATATACCCGGTTTATGCAAAAGTGTAGAATTTTTTTGTTATGCATCCTAGGGTTAAATATAATGATAATAAAAACAACTGTTTAAATAAAAAAAGGCAGAAAAAAAAATTAACATGGTAATGAATGAGGTAAAAATAAATAATTACAAGAAAATATATACATACTAATGAAAAAAAAAAATTCATTAACAGAATATAAATAAATAAATAAAACGTATATAGTAGCAAAAAATAAAATTAATTTTTTTTTAACAAGAAATATACAATTTTTTGTTTAACTATTGCTATGTATACATCTATAAAAATGAAACTATAAATAATTAAAAAATTTAATAATATTATTTTTCTTTGAGTTTTGGTTATATTTTTCACACTCACCACTGGTGATACAACATTTCTTCTTCTTCTTCTTCTTCTTCTTCTACTTAATCATCAGACAAAACACCAAAAGAACTAAATTGTACCAGACCAATATCACTTTTTGCCAACATCTTCTCCATTGTTTTTTTTTTCTTTCTTTCTTTTCTTAAAATTTGCATATATATGGAAATATTATATTCATATATATGTAAAGTATAAGAAACTGTAATCCGGTTTTTTTTTAACATTCATAATTTCTTGTTTGTTTCGTATATGCGTGCATATATATATATATATATATATTAATGTTATTTATTTACCTATACTCTATATATAATATATAATATAAAGGTATATTATAATTGAAATATATATATATATACCATACGCGTATCTTGGTTTTGTTCACTCTGTTCAGTGAACCACCTGCTAAAAATATTGATAAATAATTAAGAAAATACAGATTTTAATATTTTTCTTAATTTTTGATGAATAAAATAATATTAAGTGTCCCAAAAAATTTGCAGCGCTGATTATTTATATCATTATATCAGTAAAAAATATAAGAGATAATATTCTTTATATCATATATATAAAGAAATCATATATATAAAGAAACGTCGCATAAAAGAAAAACGAAAACGAAAAAATACATACACCTTTAATCTATATATACTCTTTCTTTTGTGCATTTTTTTAATCGCACTCCCATAGTGTGCACAATTTTAAATGAACCAAAAAATATTGTTGTTATACATAGTTGTTTAATTGTATATGGCAAATACATTTATATTTTCCGAAAATGCGAGGTATACGAATATACAAATAATACAAATACTATTTTAATTTTCGTTCACTATAAATTGTGCACAATATAATACAAATGCTTGTTTCTTTTTTCTTATATATGCTGTGTGGTTGTTTGTATGCTTTATTTTTTATCATTCAAATCTCGCATACTCATATACTGCCTGCTGCGGTGTATATAATCATAGAAAATATATAAATATTTTTTTTTGTGTTTTTTTTTTATTTTTCTCATTTCTATATATGGCATATTGGCATATACCCAGCAAACATTTGGAAGATAAATCGGCGATACGATATCGCGGCGATATCGCGGGGAAGATAAAAAAAAAGTTATTTATATCGCCAATTTATCGTTGTTTTAACAGTTGAGCGATATTGTACGGAAGATAAAAATGCGATACGATGGCGATACGCTTTGACGATAAAAAGAAAATACAGAGCCACATTTATCTTCTATTTCTCTTCCAGCCCATAAAATGACGATAATATATTATTATTTATTGCTTGCCTATCTTCTTGATGATAAATCCGCGATAAATATATCGCCTTTTTGTCTTCCTCGCGATAAGTATGTAAATAATTAAGTATAAAATTAAATTATAACAGTTTAAATGGAACAGCGAATGAATAAAGAAGAAATATTAACAATTTTTAATTTTTATAATTTTCAGGATTGAGCTGTCACAGGATTTCACAGCATTGAACTTCCATTGATATTCCCTTAGAATATTCTAATCTATATATCGCATTAGTATCCCCAATTTATCTTCCTGGCGATATCGCATTTGTATCGCCAATTTATCTTCCTCGCGATATCGTCAATTTATCTTTCAGATGTATCGCGGAAGAATCCCATTCTCTATACGTAGGGAGTAACGTACGCGATAAAAATGCGATATCTTTGGCGATAAATTTATCGCCTAGGCGAATCGTCTGCAGTACTACCAGCGATAAGAAATGTTTGTGGGGATACGAATATACAAATAATACAAATACTATTTTAATTTTCGTTCACTATAAATTGTGCACAATATAATACAAATGTTTGTTTCTTTTTTCTTATATATGCTGTATGGTTGTTTGTATGCTTTATTTTTTATCATTCAAATCTCGCATACTCATATACTGCCTGCTGCGGTGTATATAATCATAGAAAATATATAAATATTTTTTTTGTGTTTTTTTTTTATTTTTCTCATTTCTATATATGGCATGAATAAAAAATAGATATTATTTACTATATAAAATTATATGCGATATTTTTTCATTCTTTCGCAAATGCTTGTTATGCGTACTTCATTATTTTTCCAAACATTGTTCAATTAAATAATTTCAATTTCAATTTCAATACACATTTAAATAAATTCCGCAACTTTATAATTTGATAATTGTTTGATTCCATATTCTTTAATATAGTTTCCTGTTTTTTTTTCACATTTAATTGTAATATGAATTTTTATGAATGTAATTCAAATGATGGATGCATTATTGAACAGTTTTTAAAAACACCTTTTTCAAGGCGAACTGTTGAAATAAAAAATATATTGGTTAAACTCGAAAGGCCACAACCGGATTTGCAAAATTTAACGAAACAATGCAAAACTCAAGGCAGAGAAGTCACTCGTCGATTTCCTGTGTCGATTTATCAAAAACATGAATGGATAACTGGTTGCAATAAGTTGAATAAAATTTTTTGTTGGCCATGTTTATTTTTTTTGCCAAATCGTGACACCATTTGGTTGAATCCTGGTTATTCAGATTTAAATCATTTAAGTGCAGCAGTTTTTAATCATGAAAAAACCATGAGTCATTTAACTGCTGTACTAGATATGAAAACTTTTGGTGATGTTCGGATTGATTTAATGTTGGATTCACAACTCAAACATTCCGTAACTACTCATAATGAAAATGTTACAAAAAATCGCTTGGTATTGAGAAGATTAATTGATATGACATGCTTCCTTGGTATGCAAGAATTGTCTTTTAGGGGGCATGATGAGACTGCTGATTCGGTGAATAGAGGAAATTTCATAGAAATGATGAATGTTTTAGCCAAATATGATTCAATTCTGTCGCAACATTTAAATAATGCTGGTCAGTTTCGTGGAACCTCACCAATCATTCAAAATGATTTAATTGAATCCATTGCAAAATTAATAAATCCAAAATATGTGATTTATTGCTAACTCTGTATTACAGAGTTACATATTATTCCAGGTGGTTGTCCCCCCCCCCCCCCCACCCCCAAGGTGTTTAGTAGTTTTTTTTGTTCTTTACCAGTTTTTAAAGTGAACAAGTACCCTTGGAGGTCCAGATCCGCCACTGATATATACAACACATTACACAAGTACTGTAACAAATACACGTGTTAAAAATGTTTGCATTTGTGTACCCATAAGAGTATATTCCATATACAAACTTTTATTATTATTATTAGCATTATCACTAATTTTTCTAAGGCATCAAAGTTACAATAATTATTGAAAATTTTTGTACCAAATAATACTAATAATATGCCTAAACATATTGAACAAATATATTGATATACTATAAAATATTAATACACACATTGATTCTTTTGCACCTATCATTTTATATATGTATATGGCTCCCAGATATGATAAAATAAATCCAAAATGTACCAATTATAGAGATATTATAGTATTCGTTTGTTTTTTTTTTTTTTTTGATGAAAAAATCTTTTATAATCATAACTTTTTCGAGTGGAAATGAATTGGCTAATATTTCAAAGTCAAATCATCAACTAATAAGTCTCATATGAAACGAAACTAACTGATATGTGCATCAAAAAATCATCACTTACATGTTTCCAATCGATTAATTGGGAGGATTCTATATTAAGATTTTGTAGTATAATTTTCTTATTATTTCGTTATACAAAAGGTTCTTAGAAGCATATATATAATTGCTAAAAATATATTTTATATATAAGTACAGAGAGATAAGGTTGTTTGTATATATTTTTGTACCATATAAAAACGGAATTGCATCATCATCACTCACGCGTTTATGTGATGTAATTATATATGTATAGTTAGTTATATCAAAAAAATACAAATATATATATAATAATAAAAAAACCAGAATACAGCATATATTATAATAAAAATTGTCGTGTAATATTCCGTTTAAAATTTTATGAACAAAAACTAAAAACAGATAAAAATTAGTATATTTATGATAAAAAAAACACACACACACACACAAAATAATAATATATGAAAAATTCTTAACAGCAATAATAACTATAATATATGAACAACATTTTTCTGTGATTATCCCCCCCGAATATCATTAAAATTTTGTTTTTTAGATAAAACAATACGAATATATAAGAAAAAAAACTAATAATATAAAAAAAATTATTTCCCTTATATATTTTCAGAAATCATCAAATGTTAAATATTGTTTACTATTTAAAGCAAGTAATCATGGAATTCAACGATTAGAGATATGCGATAAAACGGATCATCGTAATCAAAATATTATCACATTAGAAAATTGTGTTAAAATAACACAAGAACAAGCACCCGCAAATCTAATACATATCGTCACGAAAAGTGAAACTATAACATTGAATACATTGAATGAAGATGATTTGCATGTATGGGTTACTCAATTACAAAGTGTTGCATTTAAAGATAAAGTAGATCATCATTCTTCGGGCGGTGCATGTTCAGTAGCATCGGGATCATCGGGAGCAACCGCAGCAGCAGCAGCAAAACATTCGTCGGCCATCGAAGAGGATAATGATTTATACTATTATACAACGCATCCCGAGGGTATTTTTATAGTTCACCTAAATACCACCGAAACGACCACAACAAAAGTACATTTAGAAAAAAAATTATACATTTTACAATTGACTGCTACCGAATTACAATTAAGAAATATTGATGAACAATCAGCTAATAATAATGCTAGTAGTAGTAGTAGAACAGAAAATAATAATAGTGATAAAATTATTGTAACATGGCCATATCGTTTTATACGGAAATATGGATATCGTGATACTAAATTTACATTTGAAGCTGGTCGTAAATGTGAAACTGGTGAAGGTAATTTTAGTTTAGAAAATGATAAACCACAAGATATATTTCGTTGTATGTCATCAAGAATGAAATCAATGAGAAAATTAATAAGCGGTGACAGTTTGGCCAGTTTAGATTGTGGTGAACATCAATTGAGTGCTGCCCTATCAATGGAAGCCGGTTCACGAAATCCATTACCACCATCACCGGGAAGTGGCAGTAGCACTCATCAAATCCATAATCATTCATCACATTCATTACATGGTTTTCTATCGTCAAATGATTCATTAAATAATATGTCAATGTCATCGGGTCCATTATCAAGTATGTTGTCATCGTTAACATCAACGAACATTTCTACAACATCATCAACCGCCCCATTTTTGGGCAATGTCCATATAGGTAATAAATCTACGCATCATCAAATTATTCCGAATAAACCACCAAGAAAATCTCTGATGAACAACAGTAGTAATACTGTAAATGATGAACCAAATAGCAATAATAATAATAATAATAAATTTAATAAATTTTCCAACTATGAACCAATTGCAACGATATCAACAACTACCAAACAACTAAAAAGCCCGAATGCCATCGATGCAAATAAAACGCTAATAAATGAATTAACAAAACCAAATTCATTGAATATTAACGATAATGAAGAACATCCACCGGAATTACCGATACGCAATGAAAGTAAAATTTGTCCAGATGATAAATATGAATATGTTGAATTAAAAACAGAAGCATGGAAAACATTAGGTATCAACGAAGTTAAACACATTGAAGCTGTTACACCTGATGATGATTTTAATGAATTTGCATGGCAACGTTTACAATCGAATAAAGATTCAGCATTGGATTCACGTGATAAATTGTATCATGCTAAATTTATTGATATTAATGATTCGGTTGGTGTTGGCATTGGCGGTGGTAGTGGTGATGGAAATCATCCGAATAACAGTGACTATTGTGATAATAATAATAATAATAATAATAATAATCTTGATAAAAATCAGACTGAAAATAATGAATTCGATAATGCTGAGAATTATTACGATGAAAATGACGATGGTTGTGCTGAGGATAATGAGGATGAGGATGATGATGATGATATCGATGATCACGATGGAGATAAAATGATTTACAATGATCCAAATAGTGAGACCAATTTTACTGATCATAACCGGGGAAAAAAATTGAACGGTTATGATAAATTGGATTTTTTTGGTTCAAGAGGAAAACCATCAAATGATTATAAAACAATTGTTACAATTCAATCACCAGGCTATAAAAAACAAACATCACAACCGGTTACATCAAATGATTATGAAATAATTGGTAGTCCTGATACACAATCATGTCGTATGGCTGATGATAGTTTTTTGGGTTATGGTATGTTACGAAAAACAGCAAATTCTCAAATATTATTACCAATCTCAACGATTCAACAAGCACAACCCCAACAGCCGCAGCAGCAACAACAACAAAATCATAAATACACATCAATCGTACCATCAATTGGATTAACAACATCATCTTCATCAACAGTGGCATTACCAACATCAACATCAAATACATTATCTATTCATTCATCCAATAATATAAATAGTCCGGTATCAGGGATTACAACGAATAATATTGTAACACATCAAAAGATTAACGGTCTAGACTATGCATATGTTGTTAGTAAACCGAAAAGAGTTTAATTTTTTTTATTATATGACATTCAGCAGAAAGTAATACGCTAACCTTAAAACAAATTATTACACGAGATTATTGACCAAAGACGACAAAATGGGAATGATAAAATTAAAAAATACAATAACAAAAAAAAATATAATGAATCTCTTCCACATTCCTCAATTCCATATAATTGAAAAATTGAAAAATTTTCTGAAAATGTATTTCCTGAATTTAATTTTCTCATCGTGTTTAACAAATTGATAAAAAAAAATCTAAAGTTTTTAAATAACGCTTTTGATAATAGTCAAATTATTTTATTATTTATATTTTTTGTTCGTTACTAATAAGGTAAACCCCCGGATTTGTATTGCCGTGAGCCCATAACGATAGATTTTATATAAAAAAAAAATTTAAACAAATTCAACAGGCCCATTGAATAAAATTGTATTCATGTTTTATTCTAAATATTTGATAAATTGTAATCGATTTAAATTAAAAATATAAATATATTTTTATAAATGCCATATATAAATAAAGAAACGAAAATATGCACAATCCGTAATTCATAGTCAATTAAAAATTTTAAATAAGTCATTTTGGACAATAGAATTTCGTAAAGAATTACAATAGAATATTCATTTTTTTGTTGTTTTTAGTAAATTAAATATTTAACCATATATATACATATATAATTTATATTAATAGAATACGTTCAATTAATCATTTTAAACATTCATAATCAGATTTGGAGATGTTAGATGTAAGATAATCAGTCGGTAAATGTGAATATTAAACATTATATAATCATAGCTTGATAAGGAATAATGTTAGAAAGTTTAAACATAAACTCATGAACATTTCCTTCGCTAGATATAGTTTATATTTCACATTATCCGATTTGCAATGTTTTATATTTGATAATTGTTATTATAATTTAATAAATTTATATTTTGATAATTAAGTGAAAAATTGAAAAACATACCTTAAAAAATATTATATATAAAGAAAATCTTTACACATCACAGCAATAATTCAACATATTATGAACGTATAAAAGATAAATTTTATCCAATTGTTATTCACATACGATTATTATATTATCAATTACACAAAATGAAAAAAAAAAACTTAATTATAAAAAAACAAGTGCCACAAAATAAATAAATAAATAATTAAAATAAGTAAATATTGTAATTTGTAATGTATATATATACAATTAATTTTTGTTTTATATATCAACCATTTTTTAAAAAATTTTTTAATAATCATCATTTTTATGCTTCGTACTTATTATTTTTGAATCTAATTTTTTTTTTAAATATTAACTATTAAAAACTAAAAGCATATTTGTTAAACATTTATAAAAAATAAATATATTATAAATAAAAATAAAAAACAAACCAATAAATTACTTTAAAATATATATTTTATTTAATCAATTTTAAATTTTTAATTGTATCTGTTGTTTGCTCATTTGAATTATTTGGATCTTTTTCTTTTTCGTTTTCATCAATTATTTCTTGTCCATGTAAATATTCAAATTGTCCATCTGAATAGTTATCGCCCACCATCCCGATTTTGGTAACTTTTTCACCTTTTTCAGCCAGGATCTCTTCAATATTACGTTTACCATTTAAATCGGTAAACCAATTTAAATTATCGGCTATTAAATGATTATTTGAACAACCATCACAACGAACAATCACAACACCTTTTGTATATGCAACATTTGAAATTGTTTTACTATTTCTTGTATTACATATTTTACAGGTATATATTAATTGTAATTTTTTATCAATTTTATTTATTATATTTTTTTGTTTTATTTCATTTTCATTATTATCACTATTATTTTGATTATTTTGATTATTATTTAAAAAAATAGAATTATGTGTAAAATTACGATTATTTGTTAATTGATTGTGGCAAAAACTGGTCTTCTGAATATTTATTAATAATGTATTTTTATATATTTTTGTATTATAATTTACATTGATTATTTTATAAATTTTATTATTGATATTTCTAGATATTAATTTACTGATTATAAACATTTTAATAATACTTTAAATTTAATTAAATTAAAAAAAAAGAAAAAAATTATGATGAAATTTTACCAAATTTTTGTTTATAAAGTTTTTATTTTGTTTTTTTTAATTATTATTGTGACAACTCGAAAATTTATAACATTTGTCATAAATGTTCATATGTCGATGTCGATAGTATTTTGGAAAATAAATACCCTTCAAACAAGATGCTTAAAAATACGATACGATTTAATAAGTTTTTAACACTGTAATGTTAATTCAAACTTCACAAATTCAATAAAAAATTCCCAAAATTGTACAAAATAATTAAAAAGCGATAAAAATTTCTATTTATTATGGATTTTTTAAATAAAATAAACCGTTCATTGATTTAATTTTCAAAAAATAAAAAATTTACCATGGAATTCATTCACATTTATTATTATTCATTTGTCAGCCTGCAAAATTATGGTCAGCAGCCATACTGTTTTGTTTTGTCCATTAACAAAAAAAAAACTGTCACAAAAATAATGAATTTTGTTTTGTTTGTGTGGGTGTGTAAAAATAAAAAAATTTGTTGTTTGGAAAAAAGGGCGATAAAAAGAAAATAATAAGTTTTTTTTTTAATTATTATTTAATTAAATGAAAAAAAAAAAATTATAGTTTTATTAGTGATTTATAGTTTTAGTTTTATTAGATAAATGTGAAAAAATACAAATAAAATAATATTACCCATATAAATTTAGTTCCATTTAGTATTATTCCAAAGGTGGTATTTTAAAATAAAAAGTGTAAAGACAAAACAGAAAACAATAAAAATCGGATCTTGTTGATTGAAGTTTTATTATGTTTATAAGAAGTATTTTATTTTTAGATATGGTTTTTTATTGATTGCCGAATTTATTAAATAATTTTTTCATAAAACAATATAAATATTGTGTGAAAGTAAAATAGTATATTAATGTAAAGAAAAAAAAGAAATGTAGTATTGAAAGATATGCCGCGTGCCGCAATCAAAAGCATTCTTTCCACAAATTCAACAACAACAACAACAACAACAAATACAAAACATAACAAGAATTTATATCGACAGAAACAACAACAACAACGAAAAACGCCATAGAAAATGGAGAAAAATATATTGTCCTATTTTAGATCCTCATTTATTACTATTCTATTAGTATTACTACTATTATTAACTATTACTACATTGCCAATAAATGCTACAATAGCAAATGGAACAATATCAATTGCAAACAGTAATACCACAAACACCACCACCACCACGCATTCTTCATCAAATGAATCTTATTGTCCAGAAAAATGTATATGTAGAAAAATTAATGAAAACTCATCAGGATTAAAATTAAAATGTGGTGGTACACCAGCAACAAAATTGACCCGTTTAAATGATATCGATTTTGGTCAAATTGCCAATGATGTTATTCATTTGTGAGTACAAAACAATTATGCATTTATACATTTTGATTTTGGTTACCTTCATTCCAGAATTAACCGTAATTTATATTGTAATGACTTTTCAGAGATTTATCTAAAAATCAAATTGTAAATCTTGAACATGGCGATTTTTTGAATTTAACAAATATAAGAAAATTAGATTTAACACAAAATTCATTAACACATATTAATGATAAAACATTTGGTGAAATTAAAACATTGGAAAAACTGAAATTATCATTGAATTTAATTGTGCATATATTTCAGGGAGCATTTGATAAATTAATAGCATTAAAACTATTGTAAGTATAGATTCAATTCAGTTATTTATAAAAATAAAAAAAAATTAAAATAGTTATTAGTTATTAGTTATTAGTAATAGTTTGAGTTGGTTGTTCCGGTTTCTGTATCTATGTGATTGATACAATGAAATAAGGAAATAAATGCCTGTTTTTTCCTGATTCTAAAAAAAATGTTATTTCACTAGGCCCCGGCGAGATTCGAACTCACGATCTCCTGTTTACTAGACAGGCGCTTTAACCAACTAAGCCACGGCGCCTATATATCAAATAGTTCAATATGTTTCAGAATAAACCAAAGAATGTGTTTTTTTTTTGATATTCATCTAATGTTTAAACAATTGTTATTTATTTACAATTGTAATTTTATATATACTGATACTGATAAAAATTTCTATTTTAGATAAATATATAAAGTAATTATTTTTCTTGTCATATCATCACTATCTATTATGATAACAGAATAAAAATATTTTCGCGTACGAATTTAGAATGTAAAACATTTTAATTGGTTTTTTTTTTATTATTTGAATTCACAGAGATATATCTGGAAATCCATTAGCATGTGATTGTGATTTATTGTGGTTGGTACCATGGTCCATAAGTGGTTCAATTAAATTACAACCACAACCAAAATGTGAAACACCGTTACCATTTAAAGGTTCGGTATTGAAAAAACTACGTGTAGGTACAGATTTACATTGTGGATCACCAATACCACCGTTATTGGAATTAAAACCAGATCGTGATCAAGTAAGTTCTCTAATCCAATAATACAATGAATACACACACATATTTTCTAATACATTCATAATTCTTTCGTAAGACGTCATTACTATTTTAATAATTTAATTTACAGCTTGCCTTTGAAGCTGATTCATTAACGTTACGGTGTCGAGCACCGCGTGTAGCCGTTGGTGCTCCACATGAATCAGAAGATTTTCCAGCACGTGCCCATGTATTTTGGGGTTATTCGGATAAAATTATTGAACCGAATTCAACGGCCGATATAATTTATCGTGATCCAATGATTGTATTTCCATCGATAAAAATATCAGCTAGACATTTGTCAAGTGACAGTGGTCTACTTGATTCAATATTAACAATACCATATTTAACACGTAATCATAGTGGTATGTGGGATTGTCGTTTACGATCACAACAAGCGAATCTATCGCATAGTATAGTCATCCGTATAATATCGGATAAAACAAAATTTTGTCATTCGGTGATAACGAGAAATAACAAGGGACGTTATATATGGCCAAGAACCATCCGTGGTAATCGGGTACGTTTGCCGTGCGTCGGCGGCGATAGCAATCCATTAAATAATTTCATACTACTGTATGCATTCTATGAATGTAATGAAAGAGGTGAATGGATCCATTTAGATACAAACGTGTGTCCGTATATACGAGAAACAACCAAAATACTTGAACAATTTTCAAAAGTAAATTTATCAATAGCGCGCGGCAGTGTATTAGAAAGTGCAAAACGTTTACGAAACTATACAAATAATCATATGGATGGTATAGGCGTTATTGGTGGTGGTGGATTTAAAACGTCCTTTGACACTTATTACGGTGAATTTGATAGATCAATGATAACCAGACCACATAATGGCATTACAAATAAATTACGTAAAAAATTTCATGATCCAATGGATATTGTATTTATAGCCAGAACTATTGATAATTATTTAGATTTTGTAAATCAAGAAAAAGATTTGGGTACAATGCTATTAGACATTGTATCGCATATACTCGGTTTAGGTTTTGATTTATATCAGGCGGCGCAGGCAATTGATCGTTCATGTACGAAGCTATTGGGTGCCATTGAAAAAGCGGCTGATTTTACATCATCCGAGCAATCACAACGTAATAATTTAGCTATGGAAGTGTTTAAAATACGTACAGATAGTTTTACTGGTTTAACGTGTACATGGTATCGTGTGGACCCAACAATTGACGAACATACACCGCCGATGGTTATGTCTTCAGTAACACCCAAAGTTGGAGAAAATATAAAGGGACATACACAACGGAAATCTGTTGATAATAATAAACGTATGTTTCAATGTACAACAAATACTGGACAAGGCATTGGCATTAATGAAAAATATATAGATGCTGTAATACAAATACCAGAAACAATATTTTTATCAATGGCAAATGCAAATGCAAATGCTGCATACGCGGATACTGGTGCTGATGATCCTGATAGCGATGGTGGTATTGACGGTATGACACCATCGACAACCACAACAACAACAACCACCTATTCACCGTTTAGCATACAAAAATTATTAATATCGGTATTCGAGGATAGTAGTTTATTTCCACAAATTGATAAATTGTCAATGAATCGATTAACATCGGCCGTTATCGGTACAAAAATATTTCATAATACTTATAATATAAATTATAATACACATTTTTACAATAATCAAACGTTGGTGAATTTAACCGATCCAATATATGTAATGTTACGTGCCACGCCATATCACAATGAATTAAGTCAACCAAAGCCCGTATGGTGGGATAAAACATTAAATAATGGAATGGGTGGATGGTCAACGAAACACGGTTGTCAATATTCACATTCCCTATTCGGATTAATTGTATTTCAATGTAATCGTTTGGGCTATTATGGACTATTACAAAATTACCGATATCTAAATGATTTTCCAAATGATGAATTGGCCGGTGCACGTTTTCGTTTTTTACCAATTGCAATTTATATTGGTAGTGGTATCTTTTATATATTAACTATTATAAATATAATAACGTATACAATTTATGGTAAACGAATTCGTATGATAAGACGAACGAAACATTCATTGCTAAATATTTGGATAACAATGATGTTACTATGTATACTATTTACCATTGGTATATATCAAACGGAAAATCATAAACTGTGTCAAACAATTGGTATTACCATACATTATTTAAGTTTATGTGTACTATTATGGATATGTGTTGGAGTTAGTAATTTATACAAACATATAACTCGTAACGATAACGATTGTAGCGATGATGAGGATGATGGTGACGGAGATGAAGATAGTGATTGTGGTAATGGCACGACGACGAACGAACGACGAAATCAAACTACAGTTATTGGTAATAATCAGCGGATGACAGGTGCTAATCGTCGTCGTAATTCAAATAGAACCAATTCCGTTGAATTACAAATGAATATGGGATCAAACCGACCACGACATCGTCAACATAACAATCATAATAATAATAATAATCAACATCATCATCACCTGAATAATAAACCAATATTAAGTTTATATTTGGTTGGTTGGGGTATTCCATTAATAATATGTGGAATAAGTGGTGCTGTAAATATACGTGAATATTCTGCATATTCATATTGTTTTTTAAAAAGTGGACCAGCATTAAGTGCGTTATTTGTACCGGCATTTATATTGATAATCTTTATTTTTATTCTATTTATTGGTATTAAATGTTCAATAAAACAAATTGATGATATTGGACATATGTCCGAAGGTACACAAGCAACAGAAAATGTAGATTTGGATTTATTGGAGCCGGTTATACAACAACAACCACTACCACCACCACCGCCACCACAACTACAACCACCCACTCAATTACAACCAAATAATAATTTATTAAATGTTAATAATCACATGCAGCTGCCACAGAATCAAATGATTGCTCCTCAAATAAATAATATATCTGGTGTGGGTGGTGATGGTGCCGGTGGTGTTGGTGAACGGTATCCATCTATAAGTATCAGTACACCAACAACGGCTACAACAACATTTACAAATTTAGGTTTACATGATGATTTAGAATATTCATATACCATACAATTAAAATCATATATTATAATATTATTTTTATATGTTATAATATGGTCCTCGGCTGCAATATCCATAGCAAAACCATTTCAAGATCATTTACACTATGAAGAGGCAATATTTAGTTGTATTTATTCATTTGTAATAATTGCATTTAGTGTATTCTTAATATTTTTTTATTGTATCAAACGAAATGATGTACGAATGCAATGGAAACAAATAAGTTTCGGTAATTGTAATAAAAAACAATGTTGTCGATCACGTCGTTCAATTTGTGATACATCAACATCATCCGATGCTGTTAAACATCATCATCAAAATCGTCAACAACAATTACAAACACGTCGTATAAATCAATCAACAAATAATAATAATAATAATAATAATAACAATAATAATAATAATAGCAATAATAACAATAATTGTAATTACAAAAATAATACGAATTCCATAAATGATCATACAATTGTACAATATCATCAAACAGCATCAACAATATCACGTTCAAATAGTCAAAATTCAAAATCACACGGTTATGGTGGTGTTAGTAATTTTAATACAACCATTGACAATACGGGAACATTAAGAAGTCAAAAGGGTAATCCCGGCAATATTGTGTTATTGCATAGACAACAACAATTTTTACATAGTTTTCCGGGTGGTGGCGGTGGATCATCAACAGTTAACAATGATATATTAAATCCAAGTATATTTTATAATGCAAATCAAACCGATGTTGCACGTAAATTTTTTCGAAAACAAAAACGACGACAAAAGCGTAATAATTTAGATACACAACGTTTACAGCATCTGCAACAACAACATCAACAACATCAATACCCCCAGCAACAATTATTACATCAACAACATATTAGTGTTCCAAATGCTATACTTGAACAATCATTTATGGATACAAGTGATGTGTCATCATCCATTTCATCATCGTATCCGATGAGACATTTATTACCACAAACTACAGCAACAGCCGCGGCAGCAACAACAACGGGAGCAATTACTTTAACAAATGCATCTGTACACGAGCCTAAAGATAATGGTAATGGTCTTATAAACATGTCAATATTTACGACGGGTGGTAGTAAAATAAATAATACAAATATACATATTGATAAAAAATCTCAAATTGATCAAACAAAAAATAAAGAAATACGTCAACAAAATTTAAATCCAAATATATTATCAGATAGTTGTAATGAAAGTGATTTTCTTATGGATACCGATCGTTTTGTTATCGGTGCCGAAGGATTACGTGCATTATCATCTGTGGCTGCAAATCGAACAAAAATGAATAATCTTACTGTGGCCACGAATGCCGCAACTGCGATACCATTAGACAATGAATTATCTTCATTATCGTCATCATCGTCGTCATCACCATCACCATCCACAACACCACCGCTTACATCGAAATCGACATCAACAACAGGTCCCATTAAAATACTAGGTGGATCTACAACAGCACCATTAGCCATTAATCATCAATCACAATCGGCAATGATTGCAAATATTTATACAAATGTACCGGAAACAATGAAACCACAACATGAAATAGTAACAATGCGTGCCAATGATCATAAATACAATAAAAAATATGATAATAATGCTTCAGATTCGCAATGGACAAATATTAACGATGATGCTGCTGCTGCTGCTGGTCATATTGATAATAACAATGAAACACCACATTATGTTAATGAAAGTTTTCGTAAAATTTCATTAAATAAAACGGAAGCCACATTAAAACATCCATTATTAGTTGATAATATTGATAATATTACCGGTAACATGAGTAAAACTGTTGAACATATTGATGATGGCATAACACCAACAAGAAATTGTCAATTATTTACGGTAAATGATGATATGAATACAATTGGATTGCCTTTATGCTCAACCACTCCATTATTACATCAGCAACACCAACAACAACAACAACAATCACATCAATCACAAGAAATCTCCGAAAACGATTTAATCCATATGTTAAAATTAGAGAAAAATGAAGAATATATTTCACCAGCATTAGAAATATCATGTGAAAATCCTAATCATTTACATACAGAACCGATTGTAATTCGCAGCAAAAAACGATCACGTTCAATGGATTTCATTTTAGATCAAACTAATAAATTATTGAAAAATAAAAAGAAATTTGAAGACGATATACAAATATCAAGTATTTCATGTACAAGTTTATGTACGGAAAAAAATCATTGTAATAACATTGGTAGTGGTGATTTTAATTCATTGATTGATGATAATGATGGTGGTGCTATTGGTGGTATTCCATATACACATCAAAATTCCTATCAACCAATTGGAAAAAATGTAACAATTTTAAATGCACAACCAACGAATGGACAAGGAAATCAGGGAACATTAAGTAGCCCTCTATTATTAGGTTCATCAAGTGCATGTGATCTTGATAGTATTGATCATCATAATTCGTATATTCATAATAAATATTTAAATAGTACACCAAATAATCATCAACAACAACAACAACAACAGCAAACGCCAATCGCCGGTAGTGAAACAAATATATTAATGAATAAAATATTATTTAATCCATTACAAAAATTTAATCATCAACAAAATGATCAACAAATTGATAATTTATATCAACAAGATGAACGGGAAAAATTTAATCGTCAACCACATCTTCAACAAACCCCATTACAATCGTTACCAACTCGATCGACCACTCCGACCAGTGAAAGTGATATTAATTATCAAAATTCTGAATTAAGTATTCGTAGTCATCAATTGTATGCTCCACAACCGGCTGACATTGACTTAAATTTCACATTAACCGGTGATGACGAGGAAATTAGTGGCGAAGATGATGATGATGATGATGACGATGATTATCGATTTCAGACATCTGATTTAGAAATGGATTCAGAAAATGATGATGATGGTGATGAGCCTGAAAATGATTATAGTAATAATTGTAGTGAATATAATAAATTTTCAAATAATTTATTACTTGGAACCGGAACAGATGGTATTGAACAAACATTAACATTTCCTCAACAACAACAACAACAACAGAATCGTCCTCCCCGTCATCATCTTCGTCGTCCGCCTCGTCGTCGTAGTCGTAATCAACATACTTCATCTACTTCACATCATCCCCAACCTTCGAATATTCCACATTATTGTGACAATAATAATGATGATGATGCGAAAAATATCCCAAATAATCAATTTAATGAAAGTCAAACATCTATTGATAAATTATATGAACAAATTAAACGTGGTGGAAACACAAATGTATGTGTTTCTTCCAGTAGTTCAATTGATCAACCATCAGATTCGTTGTTTAATGATCAACGAAAACATGAACAACAACATAATATTATGAGAGGTGCTGGTGCTAGTGCTAGTGCTAGTAATAATAATAAGAATATAATCGGTGATGATGCTGATAATGATAATGAAAATGAAGATGATAGCAGTCAATGTAGTATAATATCATTTGTTGAACCACCAAATTGTGAAAATAATTAATTTAAAACAATACAACACAAAAATAATATAATATGTTGCCATAAATATTCGATTTTTGTTGTTTGATCCAACGTTCATAGTTCATATAACGTTCATTTGTGCTTAACTATTTATTTTAAGAAATTAATCTTTTAGTTTTTGTTTTGTTTTTGAAAGTGAAAACTCAAAAACCTAGTACCTTATATTAGAAAAGTTCTTTTTCACAACAATATATTAATTAAAGAGGCAACAATTCTATAAAAAATAAAACTTTCAAATGGGAAAGTAAACATTTTCCTTATATAAAGTTTCATTATGATCAGATTCTATATAAAACGTCTAATAAACTACAGAGCAATTCTTTGTCATGTTCAATATTCAAATCGATTAGAGTTTCGATTAGAGCTGATCGTTTTTATACAAATATACAGGTAAATATTTCACAATTTTATTTATTCTATTTATATCATCGTACTTTCAACAATTAAACTCTGATTAAATATATATATATATATATAGATAGATCTGATTAACTGATAAGAATTAATTAATACAAATATTAATAAGATATTGATAAAAAATAACGTTAAACAAAAATGGTCGTCACTTTTTGTTGTAAATACAGGAAAAAGGCATAATATTTTAAGAGTATTTTATGAGTATTTAAAAACCATTAATAATGTATATAAAAATAAATGCGATATTTGCCATTTTATTTCTTATATAATTATAATTTGGTAAGTTAATGCTTCTAAATATAACAGGATAAATTTAAATAATAGTTAGAAATTCAAACATAATTTTATAATTATTCATTTGAAAAAAAAAACCATAAACATTTATTATAATATAAAAAATATAATAAATAAAAAGGAAAAAAAAAATTTAATCAATGCCATTTTAATATGTTTTGTTTTTTTAATAAAATTTATTAATTTGTTTCCAAGACTGAAAATGCATTTTTTTTTGAAAATAAGAAAGAAAGGAAAAACAATTTTTGTGTCAAAAATTAATTTATAAAACAATAAATTGCCAATTAATTTTCATCTAAAAATTTAATTTATTGAATTATTAAAAAAAAAAATGAATTCAAATTTTAACCTGAATTTTAGTTGGTTTCTTTTTTAATGTAATTATTTTTTTTTAATTGAATTCTATTGAAATTGAATTTTAATTTGTGTGAAAAACAAAAATTATACAATTAAAATTATAATAATATTTTTAAGCTCAAATTTATATAAAAAAAAAAGGAAAATATTTAATTAATTGAACAGAAAATACTATAAAGAAAAAAGGATTAAAAAGACTGTGTACATTTTTTTTTCTTTCTGATATGTAGGTATATTTTAATTTGTATATTTAAATTTAACACGATTATTATTACAAAATGAGAATTTTATATTTAAAATAATTGTATTTTATTGTATTTTTTTTTGTGTCCTATAAAATGTCTATTTTATTGATATTCTTTCTTTGTTTTTTTTTTTGTTTTAATAATATTACTATATATTGATTGTATCAATTGTATATGTATTTAAATTAAATTTTAAATAAAAAAAATATGAATGTAATGTGAAAAGAAAAGTTTTTGGTTTTTTTTTGTTCATTATCCTAAGGATTTAAGGATATTTTAATGAAATTATCAAATTATTTTATAGATTTATAGATATTTTAGCTTTGGAAATCTTCAGTTCACCGTTTGTTTTTAATGAATGGTCCAAAAAATTTTGTGTTGTTGTGCGTGTTCCAATGGAAGGACACAACTAGGCCCCGGCGAGATTCGAACTCACGATCTCCTGTTTACTAGACAGGCGCTTTAACCAACTAAGCCACGGCGCCCCATATTTATTATCTTAATTTGTACAATTGATATATTTTAAATATATATGTTTTTGTCAAATATAAAATAAATAGAAGTATTAAATTTTTTTTTAATATTTAAACAGATGTTTTGAATTTAGTATATTAACAATATATATTTGTTTTCAAATTAAATATTAACAATAATATTAAATTGGATTTGAATGAAATTGAAAATCTAATAAAAGGGGGGTTTAAAAGTTTAACAGTTTAAAAGGTTTTAAGAATTCTATTTGAATCCTTATAGATAGTGATTTTCTTTAATCATAAATACTACTATAAATACTTTAATCATAAAAGGAAATTAATTTTACTATAAAAAATATTTTTTTTCAAACAAAATTTTCCATATTTTGAAGTTTTCACCCCTAGGATTTTCTTCAATTTTAATTTTTTCATTGCATCGCATTTTTAAAATTAAATCAATTTCTAATATTTTACAGAAGAAAATTTTTGAGATTGCAGCATTACATAATGTTGTTTGTACCATTTCAATTTTCACTGAAATGAAAATGGAAAATTGGCTAAAATCTTTTGATGCAAAGTGGCGATTTTTAAATTTTCTTCTATGAACTATCAAGAATTGATTGAATTTTCGAAGAAAAACAAAAATTTAAGACCACCCAAAGCATTAAACGAAACAGGAAATTTAGAATATTCGATTACCGGAAAATTTAATTCGGTTCACAATCAGAGCTAATTAGAAATGTGAAATGTCGTTCTTTTGGAAATATGGTTAAGAATTTATCAGCTTCGTCCATGCTAATGTTCACTCTATTAACGGTTCTACTTTTACATATTTTGCTAATAAAATCAAATTCTTTTAGTATATAGGTCCTTATTATAAGAAGTGTTAGGGGAAGTTTACGTTATTATAACAAATGTAAATTAAGAATCGTATATGAAAAATGTGAAAACATATTTTTTTTTAGTTTTCCACTTAAAACCATTATTATTTGAAAATTTAGCGCTATATATTTAAATGAAAAATTATCAAAAGATAGCAAATGTTGAAAAAAGAACCAACGTTGAACAACTGGTTTTTCTTTTCATATAAATATGTGGAGTGGATGTCATCCATCAAACAATCTCACTACAAAAGTATAAACAAATCCATATATATATATATATATATCAAAATACATTCAAACACAATTGGAGTACTCTACTGTGGGAATACACACACTCCATTTAGATGTATTATTTGTATATATATACATTTATTTATATTTATATTTATCTTTTTGTAAAAATTAATTTTTTTTTATTAGTGATGTAAAGTAAACGCAAAAATTTTTATTTTCTTTTATTATATTATATTATGTAAATGAGTTTATTTTGTGGGTGAATTGAGATTATAAGTTTGTGTATATTGTATATATAAATAATTTGCGTTAAAAGAAAAATTATAATTATGTTATTAATCAAAAATTTAATTACAATCAGTCAAAAACCATCATCAATAAATACGATTATTCGTAATGTATCTGTAACATCAGCTGTTAAAAATAATAGTAATAATAATGAAATACAGGTAGGGATATATTATATTATTGTGATGAATTCATATTAAGATTGAGTTTAATTTGATAATTTTTTTAATATATTTGATTTTGATCTCGGTCAAAAATATCGATTTTTCTTTCTTTCTTTCTATATATACACAGCTTAGTTATTTAACAGAAGAAAATAAACACGGGATTGCTGTTATCGGATTAAATAGACCGGCTGCAAAAAATGCATTTGGGTAAAAACAATCTATATCTAGTATACATATTATAAGATATTTCCGAAATAAACATTTTGCTTTTGATTTTAATTTATAGACAAACACTTGTGAATAGTTTTATTGAGGCAATTGATGTTATACAACATGATAAAAATGTACGTGTTTTAATTTTACGTAGTTTAGTGCCGGGTGCCTTTTGTGCTGGTGCCGATTTAAAGGAACGCGCCAAACAAACACCCATTGAGGTACAACGTTTTGTAACGAAATTACGTAATCTATTGATAAGTATCGAACGTTTACCGATGCCAGTCATTGGTGCAATTGATGGATTTGCATTAGGCGGTGGTTTAGAAATGGCATTAGCATGTGATATACGAACGGCATCGACGGACGCCAAAATGGGTTTGGTTGAAACCCGATTGGCTATAATACCGGGTGCCGGTGGTACCCAACGTTTACCGCGTGTATTAAATCCATCATTGGCCAAGGAATTAATATTTACCGCTCGTGTATTTGACGGTATGGAAGCCAAACAATATGGTATATGTAATCATGTGGTTGCACAAAATGAAACGAAAGATGCGGCCTATCAAAAGGCATTGGATATTGCCATGGAAATTATACCAAATGGACCGGTTGGGGTACGAATGGCAAAAAAGGCTATAAATACGGGTGTTCAAGTGGATCTCAGTACTGGCTATGACATTGAACAGGCGTGTTATGCACAAATTATACCGACAAAAGATCGTCTAGAAGGTTTAAAGGCATTTGCTGAAAAACGTAAACCAAACTATACGGGCGAATAATAATAATTGTAATATTAATATTCGGATTCGAATGTTTTCTTATAAAAAAAATGTAAATCTTCAATAGCAATTCTTAATTTAATCCCTTTTTATATCTTATCTTTTTTAGATATTTTTAAAAAACAAATAAAATTTTATCTTTACAGATTAAAAATTTTAATTCAAAATTACAACAATTTTTAGAGTTTTAAAGGTGAAGGAAATTATTTTAATATGTATATAGCAATTTTTTATTCAAAAATAAAAAAAAAAACACCCCAGCCGAATTTTTTTTTGTTTTAACCAGATATTTTGTGATAAAAGCATTTATTTTAAATGGAAAAAAAAAATATATTTTTTAAAATGAACATAAATTATATTTTATATATATGAAAAAAAGAAAATAAATTAAAAATTATTTACATATATAACAATCATTTGAAATAATAATATTTAATACAATAAAATATAGTTAAAAATCTTAGTTTGCAGAATGTATGCCATCATAATAAATCTATATAGGAAACTGAGTAAATGCATTTTATTGGTTTTACTTTGCAAAATCTTTTTATAGGTGCAGTAAAAAATACCTCCACCTCCAAATTTCGTCAAACTTCGTCATTTAAAAACAAGCAAATAAGTTTTCCTTTATCATTTTGGAATGCAATCGCAATTTCTTTATTATGATCATCATTCTGCATAACAGCATCTCATGTCTTATATAATACCAACTAAATATATATTTATTATAAAATATTAAACATTTCGGTTAAAATTCTACGAGTATCATTTGGTGATGCCACTTTATGTCCAATGGTACGTGAATCCGTATAGATTTCATAATCATTACCGCCAATTTCCGTTTTATCACCGAAAAAATGAATTTCTTTAAATTGACAACAATCTCGGGTTACATGCCGTAATGCATACGTTTTATCCCAACCATGTGGAAATACATCAAAACTAATTTGACCACCAATGCTGTATGTTAAATCAATATCATGAAATTCACTTTTTAAATTATCAATCATTGTTTTACGTACATTATGGATATTATCGTATTCATTAAATTCGTTACGTTCGTCACGTGAACATTGTCTACCAATTGGACATATATTTAACATCCCATTGCGAAATTCAATAAATGTTCCCCGTTTTATTGGTAATATTAATTGTGATAAATATTTTAATACATAATTGATAAAACGTTGTAAATTCTCTTCACCTAAATGCCGTTGAATTGATTGTTTACCCACTTCTATACCGTTTTCAATTTGTATTAAACCATTTTCAGGAAATACATAATCAAATTCATTTAGACATTCTTTACCATTTAATTGTTCAAACATTTTTTCTAAATCTGAACCACCAACAATGCCAAGCGTTGCCTTTGGTTTAACATCACGATATAGAAATTCTTTGAATTCTTGTTCAATCGGTGAACGTGGATTTGTTAATGTTCCATCAACATCAAATAATAATAAAATTTCTTTACGTGATAAATTCATTATATATTTTTTTGGCAATTTTGTTAATTGTTTTGAAACAAACGGCTTTGGATTTTTTGTTTGTTTGTTTTTTTATATTTTTTATTTTGAAGAATTTTCAATTGTGATTATAATATTTTTGTAATTCTATATAAAGAAATGTTTTTAAAAACAAGTTTTTTTTTTTTTTAAATGTATTCACCATTCTCTTAAAATATATTAAATATATCTTATATTTTGGCTTACCTTTTTCTTTATTTATTATATTTTTGTGTTAATTTTAATGTTATATTTCTGTGCGTACTGCAGGTATACTTGTGATTCAATTGTCAATCGATTACACTAAATATTTACTTTATAAAAAGTATAAAAAAATATTTTATTTTATATTGCAATATATTTAGATTATTTTGAAATTGATATTATTAAAATATTCATTTAAAAAAAAAATAAAAGCGGTCTATAAAAGATATTATACAAAATATAATCGTCGTCGCTCTTATACAAATAAGATGTTGTTATCAATAATATAAAATATACTGTGTGTATAGAATCAAGAATATATAAAAACTTTATTTTGACATATTCATCATACATATATTAGGTTTGAGAAATTATAAAATATATTTTTTATATAGAAAAAATTGTATACGTGTGTGTATTTTTTAAAATAAAAATATGTTAAATAAATATTATTATCGTTATCAACTAATAAAAATTGATAATAACAAAATAAATACAACTACCACCAGTACCGCCACCAATGCATCATTATTTAATAATTTCAAAAAATATTATTTTATTTTAATTATATCAATAATATTAGTATTATTTGAACATGTGCCACGTATCGATGGTGCACGAAATGCTTTATTACTTTTGGGTAAGTAAAATTCATATATCCTACTACTAATTTATACATTTATTATCTGTAGAATTTTGGATCCTTAAGGGTCTTATCTATATAAGAAACATATATATGTATATTTATTTATCATTCCATAAATTCAACAGGTTGTTGTTTTTATGATTCACAAAACGACCTAAATCAAATTTTTTCAACCGGAAGTATAAAAATATATCATTTATGTATTAAATAGTATATATAAAATATTTCTGTTTGTGAATATTTTATATTACACTATAGATAGAAAATATTTTCTATTTACTTTCATTTAATTTCAATTAAAAAGTGAAAATTATTTGTAATTTATTGTTTATAAAAATGTTATTTTTTTGTATGAATAAAACAATTTCCCTTTAACCGCAAATGATAATATCTTAAAAGAAAAATATATTATCACAGTTAATTGAGTCTCATAAAGATTAGATCTCTTTAATAGTCTATAATTCAGAATTTTTTTTCTAACAAACAACTTTAAAGATTTACTAATAAACATTCCGAAAAAACAGATGAGGGATAATCCCGGTATAAAAACGCATATAAAAATGAATAGAAAAACTCATAATTTATATTATACAATTAAATTTTTCAATACAAAAAAGTATATTAACTTATTCTCAACATTTTCAAAAATAAAAAAAATTTATATTGTATATATATGTTTAGCCGATGATGGCGGTTTTGAAATGGGTGCCTATCGAAATCGTATCAATCAAACACCGAACTTAGACGATTTGGCAAAACAAAGTTTAATATTTAATAATGCATTTACATCGGTCAGTAGTTGTTCGCCAAGTCGCGCTGCATTGTTAACGGGAATGCCAAGCCATCAAAATGGAATGTATGGATTGCATCAAGGTGAACATCATTTTAATTCATTTCATTCGATACGTTCGTTACCCGATATTTTACGTAAACATAAGGTACGGACCGGTTTAATTGGTAAAAAACATGTTGGCCCATCAAAAGTATTTCAATTTGATTTTGAACGTACCGAAGAGAAATATCCAATAAATCAAATTGGACGTAACATTACAAATATTAAATTATTAGTACGTGAATTTTTACGTGAACAACAAAATAAAACAGAGTAAATCTATATATACCAATAATATTTTAAAATTCGATGTGGTCAAAAACTGGTAAAATTAATATAAATTTGTCTTTTTATATATATAGACCATTCTTTTTAATGGTAGCCTTCCATGATCCACATCGATGCGGTCATGTAACACCGCAATATGGTAGTTTTTGTGAACGTTGGGGTTCCGGCGAAATTGGTATGGGGTTAATACCCGATTGGCATCCAATTTATTATCAATGGGATCAAATTGATTTACCATATTATGTACCGGATACAGAACCAGCACGTCGTGATATTGCCGCTCAATACACAACCTATTCACGGCTGGATCAAGGTATATCGACATATATAAATAATTTTAATATTTTTTATAATAATATAAATGTACATAAATATATTATAGGTATTGGATTAGTATTAAAAGAATTAACGGATGCTGGCTATTTAAATGATACATTAATAATGTATACATCGGATAATGGGCCACCGTTACCATCGGGTCGTACAAATCTTTATGATCCGGGTATGCGTGAACCAATGTTTATTTCATCACCGGAACATCGTGAACGTCGTAATCAAGTGACCTATTCAATGACAAGTCTTTTGGACATAATGCCAACCTATTTGGATTGGTTTAATATTACATACGATATTGATTTCGGAAAACAAAAGAGAAAACAAAATAGAAATTCAATCCAATTAAATTTAAATAAAACACCGATACCATTAGGAAAAAGTCTATTACCATTGTTAATTGCCGAACCTGTTGATAATCCAGATGATGCTATTTTTGGTAGTCAAAATTTTCATGAAATAACAATGAATTATCCGATGCGTGTTATCCGAACAAAACGTTATAAATTAATACATAATTTAAATTTTAAATCACCATTCCCAATTGATCAAGATTTTTATGTTTCACCAACATTTCAAGTTAGTATATATTTTTTAAAACATCTTTTTTTTTAAACGTTAATGTGTAAGTAAAACATATTAATAAATTTATCAATTCTTAAGGATATCTTAAATCGTACGTTAAACAAACAACCAATACCATGGTATAAAACATTATCAATGTATTATAACCGACCGGAATGGGAACTATTTGATTTAAAAATGGATCCAGGTGAATTACAAAATTTAGCAGATAAATCATCAATGCATGAATTACGCACAACATTGGAACAACGTTTACAAAAATGGCAAGAGATAACAAATGATCCATGGCGTTGTTATCCACATGGTGTTTTACAAGATAAAGGTGAATACAAAAATAATCCACAATGTTTACCATTAGGTGTTTAAAATCAATTTAAATCATATTTTTTTTAAATATATTAAATAATATGAGATATTTTGTATATTGCGAGATTTAATTATTTTTTATTAATGACAGTATTTGTTTATTATTATATTATTATTATTTTTGATATACATTTTATAATAAAAACAATTCTTTTTTTTTTTATTGTTTTGAAATATTTTTAAGAAAATTTTATATATTATTGTTTATATATAATTAATATAAAGATGATGCATTTGCGTCATCAGAAATCAACATAAGAATATAAATTATCTGTTAATTTTTTAATTTAAATCTTAATTATATACCCTGCTATAGACATGAAAAATAAATGTTTTTTATATTGGAATGGAAAATTTTTTATTACTCTCTATCTATATATACGATTTACAAAAAACTACAGATAACTTTGTATATGAATTTCCATGTAAGGATTTAAAGTTATATATAGCAAGGGTTTTTAGATTGCAATTTTTTTTATATATATTTCATTTTTATATGAATATATGAATAGTTATTCATTTATCATATTGAAAAATCTTTTGAAATAATATAATCGTTCATTAAAAAATGAAATACTTTTAAATTAATAAAAAACGCGACCTTTATTCACTTCAATTTTATCAATATATGACATTAAGAAGAACAATTTTTTGTTTGTATAAAATTCGATTAGAGTAAATTTTTTGTTTTTTCAAATTATTGATATGTTTTTTCAACTCATTACGAAGGATTTCTAATGTGATGTGTGATGCGAAGGATGTGTTTTTAAAATCTTGTTGAGATTTTTGTTTTTATTTTCTATTTAAAAGGATTTGTAAGGTTACGATATGGGGATGCTAGGCAAAATTTCAAAGTTTATTATCAATAAATGAATGGAATTTCAATGTTATTATACATTTTATTATATCAATTTCTTTAATTGCAATTTTATCGGTAATATATTCAATTATATTCAATAAAAAAACCGATCAAACCAAAATTTTTGGTGTTTTCTTTAGACATTTTCAGGGAAAATTGTGTTTTAAAATATTATAGCTCCTTAAAATCCTATATGTACATATGTAAAACTTGTAAAATTGAGTTGGTTGAACAGGAAAATTATTATATTACGAACAGGGAAATTTACTTATATACTTAAAAAGAGACTCCTATATAAGGATGCGATAGATGGGTTTTTTGTAAAGAAATTATTCCATTTTATCACAATAGAGATCTTCTAACAGAAAAGTATAAAATATTAATATTAACATTCTTATATCAAAAATCCATATATATATCATAAAAATTAACCAAGGGTTTTGGTTCATGAAAAAGCTGGTCGCGTTATTACCAAGAAGATAGAATATTTCGAAAGTCCCATGATTTATTATGACAAATTTATTATACTATAAATGCATTTTTTCAAACAAAATTTCCCGGAAAATTCAATGTTATAAATTTTCATTTCAGTCAACTTTCATTACAGTCAATTAAGTCAATTGATTTATTAAATTTTCCTCGAATAATTTGAAAATACAACTAATTTCTGATATTTTATAGAAGAAAATGTGAAAATCGCCCTATTGGTTTAAAAGATATACTCGGTTTCCAAAAAAAAGCAAATTTATTTGAATTTTCACTGACATCTAAAATCAGCTATATCTTTTGAACCAATAGGACAATTATCAAATTTCCTTCTATTCAGAAATTGATCGAAATTTACCCGACGCGCCTCTGAAACTAACAATATATTTTATTTTGAAATTCTATGTAATGAACTTCATCGCTATATACCTTAAAATCAAATAGTTTTTTAAGGAAAAATTATTAGAATTTTTTTTTATAGAACTTATATAACATGAAACAAACAAAAATCAATGAACAAACAACCAAATTGAAATTTAAACGCATTAAAAAAATGTATATTTAATCAATGAATATTCATAAAATAACATATACAAAAATACATGGTTAAAATAAATAAATTAATTAACAAAAAATAATTCATTTATTTCAATGAATATACGTTTAGTAGCAGTAAGTATAGTAGTAGTAATACCAGTAATACACTATACAACGATCGATATATAGGTACAATAACCGCATCTGAAAAGTGTATATATTTATAAAATACATTCGCAATCTTATTTTTTAAATATGCGAATAAGTATAATGTTTTATAAATTACCTATACAAAATAAAGTCAAATAATGTACATATAGATATTTAAAAAATTAAATATATATATAATTAAATATATAATGTAATATAATTATTAATTTTATATAGTATTGCATTGTATTGTGATTATGATTATAATTGTAAATGTTTAATATATTATATATATTCATATACATATGTGTTTATATATAAATATTATATTTGTATATATTAAAGTATGTTTTTTTTTTTTGAATAATATAAATATTTTGTTGCGTTCGTTGTTATCTCATCGAAATGGATCAAAGTCCGACTATTTTTTTTTAAAAAAAAGTGGCGTGATAATAGGTTAAATATATATTCTCATATAACAAAACTCGAATATATTACTATATATATATTTATTTGTGGCGACGCCGGACAAATGAATGACACAATAATATATATATATATGATAAAGAAAAAAAATGTAATACTTCTTCAAATATATAGAAGGAAAATAAAAAATGTTATGATATTATATATTTAAAAAAAAATATATTCATATATATATAAATATTATGTAGTTTAATTTATTTCTTAATTAATAAATGCATTTTTTTTTTGCTGTTAGACTATTTCAGACATTATAGATAGATTCAGGATATGGCCTAGACTATCTGATTATATACAGACTCGTTAAAGACTCGAAATTTTTTAATCTATACATCAATTACATTAAATCAACACTTGTAATTAATAATTCTATATATGAATAATCTATACGATTAAACAGTTAAATTATTTGAGAGAAAAATTAAAATATATAATAAAAAAAATTAAATTTATTTATTAAAAAAAAAAATAAAACATTATAAAATAAAACCATTTTTTTATTTTTCATTTTATTATTATTATATTATATTATATTATAATTAATTATAAATTCCTATATATTACAAACTATAATTATTTTCTTTTGATATAAAAAACATATAAAGATTTTTTTTTATTTATTTACATTTAATATATATATTTAATTTTAAACTATTTATTATTATTATTATTATATTTGATCATTTGCTAAATAATTTTGGCACAATTAGACAAATTGATGTATATGTAATCTATCTATTTATGTATATATATTTAGAGAATTAATAATTTTGCAATTGCAAAAATTATATAAAATTAATGAAAAAAAAAAAAAATTATATATAATATAAAAATAATAATAATAATAAGAATATAACAGAATATAATATTTTGAAATGATTAGAATTTGTATTTGTTTTTTCATTTTTCATTTTTTTATTTGATATTGTATTTTTTTAAAAATAAATGTTACGGAGTTAAATTATAAAGGTGCAAATATTCTTAAAAAAAAATGATGTGTATAATTAAAATTATTTTTATGTGCGAAAAAACAAAAACAAAAATGGGCCCATTTTTTAATTATAATTTCACGCACAATATATAATATTTTTTAATAGAATTTTAAGATTTTTTTTTTTTTTAGGACAAACGCAAGACGAGTACTTATTATACAAATATTTTAAAAATATAAAATATTAATATTAAAAATAATTAAAAAGGAAACACAAATTCACACACACACACACACACACACAAACAGTCGCACTTCCATTCACACGTTTATTAATTTATTTTATATAAATATGTATTTTCGGATTAATTAAATCAATAGAAAATTTTCATCATTAAACCGATTATTATTATAAATTTTAAGAATTAAATAAATAGCAGAGAATTGATTCTTTCAAAGTATTCTTTTTCAACAAAAACAATTAGAAAATTAATAATTAATTTTCTAATTGATTAAGCTTGGTAAATTAATTTGTAAAAAATATTTTAAAACGATGAAATGAAATGTTTTTATCTATGATTTTATAAAAGAAAATGGGGAATTAATTATATTATGCTGAAATTTCATTAAATTAAATCGAATATTTCATTCTGGTTTTGTTTTTTTTTAAGTTTATATTATTTTTAATCCTTGCTAAATTTATTATAGATTCGTATTTATCGCGATAATTATAAAAAATAACAATTACGACAAATACTAAAAAAAAAAAAACTCAAATTGATTTAATTTTCTATTAATCATATTTCTTCATATTATTTCTAAAAATTAAATTAATATTAAATATATATTTTCTTTTTTATTCAATGAATATTTTTTTATTTTTTTTTTCATAAAAATTCTTTGCTATTTATTGTTTTTGTTTTCCAGCGGTTAATGTTGAAATATATAATAAGAGGATGATGATGTAATTTTGTGTTTGTTCCATATATTATTATTATTATTGATATATAAATGCTAAATTATAGTTCAACTTAATTTATTATCTATATATATATATATTAATAGATGGCGATTACATATCTTTTTTTTCCTCTTCTTTGGCCGCCTGTTGAACTTTTTCATTTAGAAAATTTAAATATTGTGTTAACCGTAATGCGGCTATTAACGATGCAACATACTCATGAACATCTTCTTTTTTCAATTGTTTAACCTGTTGAGATACATTACGATATACACGACGTGCAATGATATTCGATAGACGTCCAACGGTTTGACATGCATGTAATGCCGGATCATCATCGGCTGATATTAAAGCTGTAAATTTTATAATTATTTTAAAGGAGGGTGGTTATTTTTATTTCATATTTCATTTTTTTTTTTTTTTGGTAATTTTCCATAAGAAGATCGCTTTAATTCGACATGGTTTGAATGTGGAATACGAATAGAATTTATTTTGTTTGTTAATAATTTATGATAATTTTATAATGAATTTCAGATATATATTATATTGCCAATTAAAGGTTATTTATATTAAAGAAATGTGAATCACTTCCACAAATTCAAAATAAATTTTCTTCAAATATATAAAATAAAAAATTAATTATTGTAAAATAAACTTTGCAAATTATTCAAACGTTTTAAATTTAATATATATTTATTTAATCATAATATAACAATTATCGAGGTAAACAAAATTGAAAATTTAAAAAAATTTATAAATAAAAGTTAAAACACTTTGCGGGTCTTGTGCGCATTTTGTATTATAAAATAATTTAAATTTTACCAAATCGAATAGAATCGAATAGAATAAATATATAAAGAATCAAAAAAAAATTAAAAATCATTGTTCAATATTGAATTTTGTATTGGAAAAACTTCTGTGTGATATTTGATTTGTTTTTTTGTTTATACAAAACCAAAATAAAAATAAATAAATTGTATATTATTTATTATTATAGTTTCAATGTTCAAAGTACAAAAAAAAATTTATACAGAATCGTATACAGGAATATGATTGATTGTATTGTATATATTATAAAAAAACATATAGTTAGTATTATAATATTGTGATAACAAAAATAAATTTATAGTATAGTTCAATTATAAACAATGCACTCATTTACAAAATAAAAAAAAATAGAAAAAAGGTATATAAATATGTAAATAATAAGATATTCTATATTCAATTAAAACAATTTTTGGAAAAAAAATATATGCAATTGAAATAATTCAATAAACATTTTTGTTTTTTAAATTTCCATTGCTAATTTTCTCCAAAGATCAGAACAGAACAAACGCCACATCGAATATTTATATTTCTATTTTTAATGTATGCAATTCCATATACAAAATGTTAGAGACGATTAAAATAAAATTAAACAACAATCGAACCAAATATTTCTTTAATTATATTATAAACGATCAACAAAATATATATCGTGTTATAATGGCATATAGATTATTATTTTTTACGCTGACGATTTAATTCTTATTTTTAATGCCTTTTGTTAAATGAAAAACTTATTCGTATATAAGATTAATTTAATATATATTTTTGTTTATGTTAATAATATTTTTTTCTTGTTAAAAAATATCTCATAATTTTTTAAAATCATAAAATTGAACTTATATATGAAATATTGTCGTGATTATACTCTAAAAATATTTATATATTTATTTGTATAATATAATAAGTATAAAGTCTATTTATTTTATTTATTTTATATAGTAAAAAAGTCATCTTTATATATTATATTATCGCTCGCGTTTTGTTGTTTTGTTCATCTCGCGTTTATAAATAAAAGATAGAAATTTGTTATTTTATTTTATTTTATTTTTTTTTATTTGTATGAAACACTATTTATAAATTATAATATACTCGTATGATAATTGTGTATTTACGACATTTTGTACACGAGAATCTACATATAAATTATTATTATTATTATACGTATAGTCTTTAGTCTCTAAGTAAGTCCAAAGTTCAATGCTATCAAGTTCAAAATATATATATTTCTTTCAGTATTTTATTGTATATATTAAAATAAATGACGAAGTCAAACATTATGATGCGGTATAATTGTGTGGTATTTTGTTGTGAATTTCATATTTATATAAATAAATAGATATAAATAAATAAATATACATCCATATTTTCCGTCCGTGTGTATTCGAATATAATAATAGTAATAATATTAATAATGTGTGTTTTTATATAGCAAAAATATTATCCGCATAAAGTAAAATTATAAAAAGATTAATTTCAAAATAAAACTATATTAATTGAATAAGATTCGCATTTTTTTTCCCCAAAGAGGTCGCAGAAAGAACTTCGAAACACTTTTCAAATCAGAAATAAGATTATATTTTCATCTTCTTATGGGAGAATCAACCAAAAAAAAAGTGCAATTATATAAAATATATAAAGTGCAATTATATTAATTATATTACAAAATATATTACAAAATATGTATATATTTACCAATATCATCTTCATTATCAGATTCACATTTTGGAAAATAGTAATCCAATAAACGTTCGGCTAATGCTGATGTTGTATCAACGCCCGACACCGCCATACTACCATATTGTGTGGCTAACACTTCATTTGCCTTTTGCCATGATAAATCTTTTAATGAACTGGCCTTTTGTGTGCTGGACGATCGAAATGAATAAACTTTTTGTATTGTTGGTTGAACAGCATCACATACTTTAGTTTTTGCCTGATTATAAATCTCTTGTGGTTGTTCTTTGATAATCGGTGCTTTTGCCTCTAATTTTTCAATACCAGTACATAATGTTTGATCAACATAATGAATTGGACGATCAAATTTTTGTACTAAAGGTGCTGTGGTCGAAACAGCAAATTGAACAGCATCTTCGGCTGTACGAAAAGCCCAATTAAATACAGCATTGTGACCTATATTTATATATATATACATATAATATTTACATAAGCATAAAAGTAATTAATTTATGATCATTTGCACAAAATGCGTTGTTTTGTAACCATATAGTCGCTATAAATCATATATTATATTTTCTTAAATTTATTCTATATATCAATATCATCAATTGCTCAATATACAAAAAAAAAACAGTACATTTTTTATTTTCAAAAATATATATGGCTTTTTAAACCATATGTATTAATTTAATATTTTTAAAATTTTCATTGGCCGTTAAATTTAATATATATATATATATATACATTTTTAATTTATACACAAATATAATTCTCCATATCAATGAAAAACCAACCCAAGGGTCATCTCACATTAATCAATCAAAACAATATTTTATATTTTATAACAAAAACAATTCATTTAAATATAACCATCATCATCGCCATTGTCTATATATATACAATATATACATAAATATTATTGGATTTGATTTATATTTTACATTATCAGAAAAAAATATATTTTAATATACGGATTTCAACAAGCAGCATAATTTATATACTGCACTTTACCACATAATCATATATATATAATAATGTGATGATAAAAACATAAAAGTTTTTCTTTTTTAAATAAAAAAAAACAATTCTCAGATTATATTTAATTAAATATTTATTATTATTAATATTAATAATAATAAATATGATGATCAACAGAACATATTATGTATATGCATAACATTTCAAATTGAGCGATAAACAATCATTCTGATGTTTATTAAAAAATAAACAAAAAATCACTTTTTTTTATGTTTTTATATGCTGGTATAAAAAAGTTCTTCTGAAAGTTTCAACAAATTTAAATGAATATATTTAAATATATTTTACATTAGATTTCTGTTCGCTTTATTCTTGTTAAAAATTTAAAAGCCAGATAATGTTTCAAAAACTATCTCCTATATAACGAAGAATTATGTAACTGATTAGCCGATCATTATATAGGATAATCTATTTCCTTTCTAAATGAATCCAATCATTCTTATATAAAAAAAATTATATATAAATAACCCTTTATGTCCATTTGAAAAATGTTAATTTTTGGTTTTTATTCATTATACAATGTATAGATAAATTTAGAGTTCTTTTAATATATTTATAAACAAATAAAATGATGTATATAGAAGCAAGTGTCCCATAGTTGCAGAATTTTGATTAAACCAATTTGGGATTTTAGTTTGATAGCACAAACTATAAACCTATGATTATATTTTGAGAGATTAAGATTGCATATAATATATTTATTCTTAAATAAATAAGTGTGATAAATATACATTTTATAATCAATGTATTGAATATTATCATGTAACTATATATATTGATTTAGATACAGTTGAATTGTTTTCTGTATGATCTGAGTCAAACGTTAATTGAAAAAATGGCAAAAAAAAACAAGGTACAAAACGAATAGCAGAACAATTTTTTCTTGAAATTTATCCGAGAAAATCATTCTGTATTTAACAATATATTTATATATATGAATAGAAATATTTACTATTTTTATATGAACCGGCTACGAAACAAATACAAAATAAAAAAAAAAATTAAAAATACTTATAATAATATTATTATTTATTATATAAATAAATAAAATATATATTTCTATATACAGAAACAGAATACACTAGCCGTATATATATATAAATATATATAGTTTTTAAAATGTATTTATCTTTTGAAAATAAAGAAAAAAAAGTATTTATTTTTTTTATCATATTCAACATGGAATAAATAAAATAGTTATATATTGCCATATAATTATATTGTACTTTGACCGCATTGTATATATTGTAACCATATATATATGTATCATATCTATATGAACAAATAGTACATTCTATACGATTGTATTGTATTTAAAATTACATGACTATATAAAGAGGAAAATAAAAAACTTGTGTTTTAAAAAAATGATAAATATAATACAATTTATTATATAGAAATGGTTTATTATTATATATAAAATAATAAGCTTCTTCCAGAAATGAATTTATTATATGCATACCTAAACGTATGCATATACATTTTGGATTTATACACAACTGAAACATCTTCAAATTATGCGATATTTTATTGATAATTTTTTTCCAATGCTTATATAAAGTCTCCATTATAAGTTCCATTTTAAGATCACGATAGGGTAATATAATAATTTCATCTTAAAATATTCTATATCGCAGAATGTTTTTGTATGAAAATGCAATAAAGTAAAGTAAATTCCCGATTTAATCTAAAAAAAAACGAATATACAAAGATCACTTTATTTGAATGAAAAAAATATCTTTACGATGAAAGTTATATATATATATATGAAAGAAAGGCTAAAATAAAATAAAACGAAAGAGTATAAAACATATATAAACCAATATATTAATAATAAAAAATTCAAAATCTTTTATTTAAATTCTTTGTAATTTTCCACTATATATGTTGTATATTAAAAATACTCGCTTGTGTATACGAACAAAACAGCCATCATAACTAACAAAGATAAACAAAATGCAGTTCTGTATGGTGCTGTATCTTTGCATTTATTAAGATATGATATATACATATATTGAGAAGGAATAAAACCGGCACACAACTTAAATAACATAAGTGTTATAATATATAATTATGAATGGCGCATCGATATATATATATATACATGTGAAATATAGTATAGTCATTAATTATATATATATATATATATATATTTTGAGATTAAATATATATACTTTAAAAAATTTAGTATACGACGTCTGCCACAAGATGATATAAAAACAAGATATGATACGATGGCCGTCGCAAATCAATCATCTCATTCATTTCGAATATTAATTCACATATTATATAAAACAATGGGATTGTAACATCTATTGTAATGTGATTTTTATTTGGGAAAAATATTATTATTAATTGGAACAATGGAACAAAATTTATTTAATTTAAATAAAAGATTACCTGATTATTCTCTATAGGATACTACGATTCTTAATCTGTTTCAATGGGAATTTCAACTTTATTCCTGAAATACATTAACTTCGAGATGATAATTTCGAAAATTTATAATGTTTTTTCCATTCTAATTGATTGAATAATAAACTATAACTGAAAGTCGAATATATCATACAAAAAAATTATATATTCAATATAAACGCATATACAGTTAAATAAATGTTTGTAACAGTTTAAAAATACAATTTAATATAATTAATATATTCTAGAAATAAATTAATTATATTAGAAAAATATATATAATTTACACGACTACAGAAAAATAAAAATGTATATCAAATAATGAAAATGATAATTATATATTATTATACGCGTTATCGTAATCTTCTAAATTTTAGATTGTTGTATATTTCCAAAATTAAAAACAAATTATAAATTGACACAAATCTATATTCAAAAAAAAAAAAACTTATTTTTTTCTTTAAAAAATATCCTCTATATAAATAAAAAATATTTTTATAAGACCATTTTTTACGTGTGCGATTGATATTTAATTTTTTTTATCAAGATAAGCGAGTATCGAAATATAAAAAATGTACTGCCTTTTTTTTTTTTTGTTTTTTGTGATAAGACTTAAATTCCAAATATAAGTATATAAAAAAAAAAAAAAACTTTATCGAATATATACATATAGCAAAAATGAAAATAAATATGAAATAAAAATATAAACTGGTTACAAAACGTTTAAAAAAAAAAAAAATATAGGAAAAAATGATTAAAAAAAATTTTACATACATTTTACTTTTCCATAAATATCTTGACTTTGATGCCATGCAGCATCAACTACTGGCAATTTCATCATTCTCTCCAATGATTCTAAATGCGGTAACAGTGATGTTTGATCACGATCATCTGTTTGTGCAATGCAATTTTCTGTATGATGTGAATTATGTTCTAATGCCATTTTTATTTTGTGTTTTGTTTTTTGGTTTTAAGATATTATTTAAGATATTTAAATTAAATTCAATTAGAATGTCAATATTTTAATTTTTTTTTTTGCTTTTATAATGTTAATAATTTAAACACACGCACTTTGTTCGTTGCAAACGCAAATAAAACTGTGTATATATAATATATTTTCATATAATATGAAAATAATTTTAATTTTTTTTTTTTTTGCTTTTTAAAATGTATAACTGCGCGGAGAACACTAAATAGAGTTTTGTTTATTACAAAAATCGCACTTTTTATTGTAAAACTATTAATAATAAAAAAAACTGTTCTTTAAAATTTTTCAATTAATTGAAAAATTTGGCAGATATATGAATATAAAAATATGTAAATTAATAATTAAATTCTGTAAAAAAAATAAAGTTCAACACAACTGGTTCAACTCAAAATGGACTGATTATGTATCGTTAAAGTACCAGACCCTTTTATACATTCGGTATAAGTTGTGTGTATTATAATGATTTTATTTTATTGGTGTGTTGCTCACATATTTTTATTTTTTTTTGTTATAAAAACCAACAGATACTCATATACATATGATATCTATATAGCTACACTTTTATTATAGATTATTATTACAAGTGTACGAAAAAAATCATATAATATGTGACTATTATGTGACTTTTCTTCTATACACCATTTCAATACAATCAATATATATATAAAGAGTTTATAATAAAGATAATTTTCAATGTATTTTAAATTATAACTTATTGTTAGTTATTGCTACTATATATTGAAAACATTTTTTTGATTCTCTTGAAAATCTCTTGCACAAACACCAATATAACACAGTATATATATAGAAGAAAATATTTAATTAAATTAAAAATTCATTCACAATACAATACAATATGGTATACTAAAAGGAAAATGATAAAAAAAAACAAAATACAGTAAAACCAACAGTACGACGAAGTATTATCATATCGTATATTATATATGTATATATACGAATGGAGTTTCCACTTGAGCCATGTTACTTTACGTAACACATGAATGTAATTTATATATATATATATAAAACGTTAATTATAAATATATACGTCTCGCTGAATATAATAAACCATGATTTATATATTTTATAAAAGTGATAAATAAAGTCCGTAAGTTCCATTTGAATATATACATATATTAATATTTTTCATATAAATATTATAGTGTATATCATATATCGCATATAAAATATATTTAGGAAATCGAAGTCTATTAATATTTTGTGCATAAATAATTGATTACATTTTCTTTTGTTTTCAATTAATAATAATGCAGAATATATAAATTTATATATAGAGTAATTTATAACAAATAAGACAATTTGATACAATTATAGATAAATCAACAACGAATGTTTTGAATTATTAAGAATTTTCAACGGAAAAATTATGATGAAATATATTTATATATTCATGGAAATTTTCAAAATAAAAGGATGTAAGAGATTTTTATTAAAATGTTGTATATAATTTGCAATTATCAACCACTCTATATTCACATATTCCTATAATTGTTTCAATCATAATGCATTGGTTCGATTGGTATATATATAGTAAAAAAAAAATTTTTGCCTATTTGAATGAAAATTGATTCATTAAAATGGTAATTTAAATATTATACAGATTTTAAACGATTTATTACGGAAAATTCTAATAAAACTTTTCAGGATTAACGAATTTTTTAAAAATATATTTTACAAAAAATTATTGATAAGTACAGAGGTTTTACTGCAATGAAAGAAAAATTAGGAAAATTATACCAATGATAAATAAAATCATCTGAATATATATATATATATATATATATGAATATTCTAGAAATCAATCATTTCTTTCAAAATGAGCCTTTTTTTTTTATTATGAAATTATAGATATTTTTATTCGAATGATAATAATAATAATAATAACGATTATTATTTTAAGAATGAAAAAAAAAACGCATAACAACATATTAATAAATAATATTTTCTTATTTTATTTAATGGTCTGTAAAATAATATTATACTTTGATATATTATTAAAAAGAAACCAATCGGTGATGTGCCGAACGACCTTTGAAAAAGTTCATTTTATTTTTTTAAACGATATATTTAAATATATACGAATATGAATATAACAACGATTATTTTTTTTTATTTTGGTATACAATACCCATTGCGGACGGAGTATTTTATATATTGAATATTAAAAAATTGATAACTTTTCCATATGTCAAACAAATATATAATAATAATAATGCACTTAAAAAACATTTTTAATAAACAAAACGAAAAAATCAGCTTATCGGGTGTTTTTCGATTTTATTATAAATATATATTATGATTATACAATATATTGTGTATTTTAATTTTAGCTTAAATATATTTATCTATAAGAATTTCTATTTTAACTGTATATTAATTTAAAATTATAATTAAAAAAAATTTTATTATTATTTATTTTAGAAATTCGGAGATTCTGAGTTTTTCCTTTTGAAAAATTTTTAAGTACTTTTTTATAAGAAAAAGTGGCATTAACTTATATTTTCATACCTAAACATTCATTTAAATTTTTATTCAAAATTCAAATATATGCTGAAAGTTCTATAGTTATATAATCGCACATTTAAATCATTTAACAATAAATCGATAAATATTGGAAATTGTATATATATTATTAATTGCATATATTATAAAATCTTATTTTGAGAATTTCTTTAATAAATTTACTAAAGTTACTACTCAGAAAAAAAGTTGAAAATTACAGGAATTGTAAAAAAAAATCTGTAAATTAACATCATACAATTTTCATGTATCGTATATTTTTGTCAATAAAATCAGCAATGTTTTTACGTCTATATAGGCAATAAATAAGTTTATTTTTGCCATATAATATAAATTTTTTTTTATCAATCATATTTTTTATTAAACAAAAACAAATAGACAAAATTATAACAAAAAAAATACATATATAAAAAAATACGACTAACTTTGAACTTTGAAATACAAGATTATTATTATTATTATTATATTTAAATTTAATAATTATTTATTATCGATTTAAATATTATATATATATATATATATAAAACACTGTAATGTGACACAATTATTTTTCCTTTTAACATAAAAAAAATCTACTTTTTTTTTTCTTTAAAATATCTTAATCAGTCAGTCACTCGCTTATAATAATTCATTAAATTTATAAATGATAATTAATAAAACATTTCATAAGATATGACGATATTACTTTTTGAGTAATAAAATTTTGTTGAATATATCATTTTATTGTTTGATATTTTTTTTTAAATCTTAGTAAATATTAAGTAATTTTATGGAATAAGGATATAAAATTATTCCCTATATAAGTGATCAATCTCAATTTTTCATCTATTAATTTTATTAATTAATTTAACAAAGTCCAACAACAGCCTTCTGTTGTTAGTTTCTTAATTTGTGCCTTTTACGGTGTCGGTAAATAGCCGTACGACCAACCGCAAGCGGAAAAAACAACTCTGCGTTAAAATTCAGCTTCGAAACATAACCGAAAACACATAACATATTTTATGCATTCAGTAGGATGCGAACCCACGACCCCAAAATTTCGTTAGAATTTTAGGTTGGCATTTTTATCATTTACACCACAGCGTTATATATTATTCACTTTTTCATCTATAACGATTAAAAAATACATCATAACATTCAACAAAACCTTTAATTTAATGAAATACTAAAAAAAAACGATAATTACCCATTTATATAAGTAAAGTTTTTTGTTTTATAGGGCATTAACCTTAAGTTAAATAATAATATTACATAACACAATAATATAAATGAAATGTAACAAAAAAAAAAGAAAAGGGAATTATTATCTATATATTTTTTTATTAAAATGTATGTTTAAGATTTAAAAAAAAAATATATATTTGTTATCATTTTCGAAAATACTTGAATTTCCCATACACAAACAGCTCAGTATAGAAATATAAAGTTTAACTTATTTTTTAAGTTTTTTTTTTTATATATATAAAAAAATATAATTATTAGAAAAAAACAAAAAAAACTATAAAATAAAAATTTTATATAGATAACAAATGAATTAAAAATAAAAATACCATATATAAAAATTTAATATCATTTAATAAAATAAATAAAATGATTATTTTAAGTCTTTACACTCGCTAGACATAGAATTTAACTATATACATATATATATATATATTTTAATTGACAAAAGAAATATATACTAATTATGACTTTGCAACAAAATCAAACCAATTTATATTCTATATCTAATTATTTCCCAAAATATATGTATAGATATAGGGTTAGATATGCTTGAATTTCAACATTTGTTGTTAGGCATATATATTGAAATGTTCCATTAAATAAAAACAAAAAAAAAATTAACATAATAATATTAATAAACAAATAATAAATCGATATGATACGTGAATAAAATAATCTAAAATCATGCCATAAATTTTCTTTTGTTAATCACACTTAAATTTTTATATACGATAAGATTTTATAAAGCGATTCATATATATTTTTTTCTTTTGTATTAAAAGTTTTTATTAACAAAACAAAATGATTATATGATGATATATTTTTAGTGGATTTCCATTTAGATTTATCTATATATAATATATGTATAACTAACTATATGTATAAAATATATAAAATAATTACTGTCGGACAAAGTTCAAGATATAAAATACGTAAAAAATGTATATATATGTTTTGTGTGTTTATTTGCCATTTTGTTATTTCACTTCATCTACATATAGAAATTTGTTTCTAGACTTTTTGATACAAATGAAATTGTGATGAACTCAAAGAAAAAATCATGAATCGAAATCATACGACGCGACATCATAATCATTATAAATTAAATTATTATATGATGTTAGATTAAAACAAAAAATTTAAATATTTTTATATATATGGTATATGGTGAAATACAACAAATATCATTTTTATTTGTCGGGAAAATAATAATAATATTGTACTTTGAAACGACTGTGTAATAAAATTATTGATAAAGTAATTTTCTATACTTAATGTGACGTCAAATTATTTAAGTAATATATATATATATAAATAAAAGTCTATAAATGCTTTTATTTATACTTATGTGAGTACTTTCCTCTGTTCACGCACTGAATAAATGTCTATTGTATATAGTATAAATGATTAATCAAATATAAAATAATGAATAATATCAAACATAATAAGAGATTATATTCTATATATCAATGAAAAATTAAATTAGGATTTTCTGTAGGTTTTTTCTTTTAAATTTTTAAAAATTTAGAATCGTTGTTATATCTACATTTAAAAAATATAATTTTCGATTCATGGTTTGAAGGTTTGAAATGAATGGTTTGATCATTTTTTTAACATTCATTTTAACCCATTGTCAAGCGTACTTTAATAGATAAATGTAGTAATAACAATAATTGTTAAAATTGATCAGTAATGTGATTGTCTCAAATTCCTTGTGAATTTAGGATAAATTTAAAAAAAAAAATAATTATGAAAAATATTAATTATTTTATTAATTATAAAAATTTCTTATTACTAAATATATTAAAATATAAAAATCCATCAAATTTGTAAATTATTGTACTTTAAGTTAAATGTAATTATAGTTTAATAATATGACGAATTTGAAGATAAACGGCCGTGCATGCATTTTAATACCGGAAATAAAATAAGTATATATATATAATTATATATAAATCAATAATATTTATTATCAAACCATTGCCATGTTTTATTTTTAGTTTCATCAATTACATACATTTGACATTTATCTCTATTCCTAAAATTAATAAGATTTTACATACATTAATAAAATTAATTTTTTTTTCATCTTTTGATTTCAAAAATCGCGATGTTTATATATAATACTTACCATTTCATACAACTAACAATAGGATATTCTTGACGAAAACATTTTGGTCCTAATACATTAAAATATGTATGACCAATATTATTCGAAACAATTGAATTTACTGATTTTAGACAATTATAAAAATCACGATCGCAATCACAATGTGATCTATATATTACAAAACATTAATAATATATTTAAAAAACATTTTTTTATCATTATTTTTAAAATATATATATAATAAAAAATAAAATTCGGCATTCACATACTTTGTGAAAATACTTCGATTTTTTAAATTTTCCCATTTTTTACCAGATTGTATTGATTTTGGACAATTATCATGTAATTTACAGCATTGATCGGCACGATAAAATACACCATAATCATTTTCATTTTTAGCCATATTACCGTCACCACACCAAAGTGTACCCGGATAAATTGCACGAAGTTTATTATTTCTTAATATCAATAAATTATTATTAGTGTGATCATCGATAAAATTTGTTACATTTTTTAGTGTATTTGTTGTATTTATTATTGTTGGTGATAATCGTTTTGGCGTACGTACGCTAGTTGATTGGTGGTGGTGGTGGTGGTTAGGGTCATCATCATGTGTTTTGGATAATTTTTTAAAAAATCCAATACGACTATTGAATAGTTTTGGTAGTCGCCAAACGTATGTATGTAATCCACCGACATGTTTTATTATATTTGAGAAAAAATCTTATATTTTTTTTTTATGTTTTAATTAATTATTTTTATAATCTCTCTAATCTATATTTTATAATCTCTCTAATAGATATATACAACAAATTTTCTTACTTACTTTGGTCATCATTTTCACGGACATTTTTCTCATTCATTTCATCATTCTCAACCCCATCATCCTCCTCCTCATCATCATCATTATCAAATGTCTATAAATTTAGATTTATAAGAAAACATTTTTATTTTATCAGAACAATTTTAATGTTATCAAATTTTTATTGAATTTGAAAATTCATTTTTGCGGCAAATGATTTTCCAACAGGTGAATGAATGCTTCTATATCAATTTTGCCATTAGGAATTCCATTATGGACCATTATAATTTTTGGTAATATTCAAATCAATACATATTTCACGATACGATACGAATAATGTTTGAATTTAATTAATAATCTATTTCAAAAATTTATGAAATTATGTCATATTAAGACAATAAAAACGTTTTTCTTTTTTGGTTAATTAGAATGTTTGATAGTATATATTCCAATCAAAATCAAATATTTATAGAGTGTTAAAACCACCTAAAAACTAATCGTTCAACAATAATTTATAAATGAATGTCTATATCTATACATACATATGTTTATATAAAATATTTGATTAATCATCAATTAAATATTAATAAAAATAAAAATAAATGTTTTCATATAAAAATGTGATGTCTCATCACTATTACGTTTTTTTTTTGTTTTGCTTTACCTAGAGTCTATAAATGATTTTTTTTTTCAATTTTACAACTTCTATATAAAATTTATTTATTTAAATAAAAAACAATAAAGTTTATATATACATATGTGCAAATGTAACAAAGTCCAAAAATTTGCAATCATTTTATACGCAGTATAAATATATATACTTCCATTATCCATATCTTTTTTTTTGTGTATCACCACATATCCATACAGTACACTCAATTACAATCCATATCCATATAAATTACAATATATGTAAAATTTATATACCACCTTTTTGTATATATCACTTAATTCTATATACATATCTTGTAAATATTTATCGCAATTTTACAACAAACACCTTACAAAAAATATAAAATACATTTGATTTTGTATTTTTGTACTTACATTTACTCAATAATAATTTTTTTTTTCATATATATATATATACTTCTCTCAACCAAAAATATACAATAACAAATTTAATTGTATAAAGATAATTTAATTTACAAATTAACGCATCATATTAATAAATTTGTGTAATACCAATCTTTCTTCATAATATATATAATATATATAGCAATAGCAAATGCGAAAATCGCAAATTAAAGATAATATACTTTAATTTGTTTTTCATATTATTTAACTATATATGTAACAGAGAGTCTTACCTCATTATTTCCAAATATATTTTCATAATTCCGTGGAATTCTTTTTAAATTTTTTTGTCTATCCGATTCGGATGATGATGAATTATTAAGTGTAGTTGTATTTAAAAAAATATAACGACTATTTTTATTATTAACATAACTTGACGACGACGGTAGAGTTCCTATTCGATGGTCAAAGTCTATATTTTCGTCTACGAATGATAGCGATGATTTTTTGGGAAATATATTTTGTTTTTCATTGTTGTTAACTAGAAATTTTTCATCAACAGCATTATTATCATTATGAGAAACATAATCATCAATCAATGGTGGTTGTGTTGATAACAAAAGCGGATTTGCTGTTGTCGTCGTTATGATTGTATAATAATGATGATTTTGTTGTATTATATTATTTTGCGTTGTTGGACGACGACCATAAATTGATGTATGTTGATGATGATGATGATTTGGAAAAATAATATGATAACGTTGTTGATGTTCATCATGACCATAATGACGATGATGATCATAACAATATATGAATTGTATATTTATCAAGTGTAATATTAAAAATAATTTAATTAAAAAATTAACAATAACACTAGTCGACGGCGTATACAAAATAAAATGCATTTTGAATGTATCTTCATTATTTAATATTTTATAGTTTCAAATTCGAAATAATATAAAAAATATTCATAGATAAATCTCTTCTACATTGGATTGGTGGAAAATATAATATTTATTAACTTTAAACAATTGCTTCTATAATCGATATGGATTATATAGGAAAAGGATGTATTTATTTTCCTTTCAAGAGTTGAACACAATTTTCTTTTTATCAAATCTAAGCACATTAGCATTTGTTTAATAATATAACAAAATTTCTTTTTGGTAACTGCATTACTAAATTTCCATATATGAAATCTTAAAGAAAAATATATAAAAGCACATTGGTTTATTGAAAATATAACATTTTCATTTTGATATTGAATCGAATTAATAAATGTGTAAAATGAAAGGAAAACCATATGCGAATATGCAATACAAATATTTATAGGATTTATGCAATTGTGAAAAATTTAATGGTTTTTAAAAAAAGAAGAAATTTACCAATTAATTTTTTATAATAATCAATATGGAATAAACAAGCAAAAAAAAAGCACAACGAGATGATTTAATTCAGAAAAAAATAAATATCTTATTTTTTCACACACTATATTTAAAAACAATAACTGTTTTTGTTTTTTATAAATTCATAATTTTAATTATTCATTTAAATATTCAATTTTTTATATATGAATAAATTCCAAAACTATATAAAAATTTATTATATTATGTAGTTTATGTTCGCAAATCAAAATCAAGACTATATAATAATATATAGTTATTTTTTTGTGTGCATATAAAAATGGATTAAATTTTTTCAGTTTCAGTTTTTAGTGCAATTAAATGCTTTCATTCATTTGTTTTTTGTTATTATTTTTTTTTAATTTTATATATAGGTATATAATAAAATGAGCTTAAGTATTTATATATATATATATATATATATATATAAATTTAGTAATGATCATCGACCTTGTTCCCTTTCCATATATACATAAAAACAAATTTTTTTTTTTGTTAAATTATCCAAAACATTCACCTGTGCTTGCATTATAAATAATGCTTTTAATTATAACATTAAAACAATTATTTTACATATCTATATATGTGTTTTATTTTATATAGATCTTCTATAAGGTAATTGTTTTTTTTAACATAATGTTAGTTTCATATGAATGATATAAAAAAATAGATATTTATATATATATATATTTGATTCTGATAGCTGCAATCTTTCAAAATCCACCAACATTTAAATATCACTGTTAAATAATTGTTATGTTTGTATTTATTATATATAGGATTAGGAACTCTTTTTAAGCATATAAATAAATTTCATACATCGTTGGTTTTAACGTGAATGTCTTAAAACTTAGAACAGACGGCACTTTCATATAAGGTAAAGGGGATTAGTTTATCAGCAACCGATTCCTCATAAAATGATATTATAACAAATAATGTATCATTTATATAACTATTAACTTAATTCCCAATAATCCCTTGAATGTCGATGGAAAGTTGTTAATATCAGAAAAGCGCATGAAAGGTGGAAAAAAGTAATAACTCATTAAAAGGTAATAGAAAACTAAACCAATAAAATACAATGTTGTTTTGTCTGAAAATATGTCTATACTAGAAAAAACTATACACTTTTTTTTTTGTTAAACATATATTGGATATTAAGGAAATAATATTTTTTATGCTAACAATGACAATAACAATAATAGTAATATATATATATGAATATAATTATTATATTGTTATTATTTGCAGCATAATTTCACTATATATTATTTTTATACCTTTATTAATTGTATTTTTTGAATCAGGTATATGATGCGCATATATAATTATACTTAAATATGTAATTATATATTGTATATTAAATGTTTAGTATAAATAAAATGCAAAAATATAAACAATTTGTAGTTTTTTAAACCATATTTTAATTCGCATTGCGTGTGAACAATCGGAAACATAATTTGAAAATATTAAAATTTGTTTTCACAATAGATTTTTAGCAATTTTTACATATGAGATAATAAGGCAAAAAATGGAATGAATGCCTATATATACTTGATTTAAAGCATAAACTCGTATATTGATATAAAAATATTTCGTATATATGCTAATGGCCGAAGCGATACATAGATCTTAAGGGAACATTTGGACCTCTAACCACTACGGAGAGGTTTTAGTCGGTAAAACGTTGTCAAAACGGAATTCCGACACTTTACCCGTCAGTGGATTTCCTCTTTCGAGAAAAAAAAGTTGTTTTTAAATAAATATTATATACATTTTCATTTAATATACATATAGACAATTATCGCAACATATTATCCAAACAAACCAAATATATAACTAAAACAGGATTATAAAATATACTCGCTTCTTTAATAAGTATTAGTAACGATTTGAATTTGAAAGATCAATGAAACTAATGCCGTTCTTCTGCATATTTGTTGATGAAAACGTTTCAGAAAAACTAATTTCGTATAAGATAACATTTCTGTTTTTTCAAACAACGTTTGGATTGGGATTTCGAGAAGTTCTGTAGTATAGGAAAAACGATAACGATACTGATTTTGTACCCTGTACATTTTTCAGGCCCTGACAATATACATCGCAATATAACATCGCCACAATTTATACAATAAACAAATTAACCAATTTGAAAATAGTACATTTTAAACTTTAATAAAAATAAGCATTTAATTTCGAAAAAAAAAAAAAAATACGTAACCACATTTAAATAATAATAATTTATATTATGATGAATATATAATTTAAATTTAAAAATTGTACTATAAATAACTATACATTATAAAGAACTATAATCTATAAAAATATAGAACCGCAAGTTAAATTAATATTGGTGATGGCAAATAAATAAAAGAATAAATTATGAAATTGATATTGTTTCAAAAAAAAATTAAAAAAATTGCTTCAAACCAAAAATGTTCCATCGAAATTTATTATATTTTTATTTAAAAAAAAAACCTGTTGTGAATTGAGCTTTTTCCATAATATTCTGTAAAAAAAAAACATTTTTTTTCTTTACCAAAACATTTTTATTATAATCTATAATTTTTTTGTTTTCTTAACATTTTTGATAAACACGAAAAATATGAGATTATTTGGCAAAAATATCAATAAATATATACACATAATAATATACATATATTTGTTGAATCTTTGGTATTCTTCTTCAGTAGTGAAATACAATTGAATTGAATATTATACTCAAGTTCAAATTATATATTTTTTTGTGAAAATTAATTATTTTGTATCAATATATACAATCAGCAAATAAATCACAATAAAAATGGTTAATATGGAAGATATTTTATCTAATGAATATGTTAGATCATATGCATTTTGGAGTGCCGTTTTAATGGTAAAAATGTTGGCAATGTCAGTATTAACTGGAATGACTAGATTCAAAACAAAGGTATGTGTAATTTTTTTTTTTTAATCCTATAGCTATTTAGTGATTAAATTCTTTGAACAATTTATATATAAACATGACTTGCATGATTTGCTTATAATTTTGTATATTTTTGCTTTTATTAAATCAACAAAAAATTACCACATCAGCAATAATAAATTTTATATCATATATCGCAACATTTTACTGTAATATATCTGTATGGGTATGAGGGTTTTTTTTGTTTTTCAAATTCCAAAACGAAAATCAAACATTAATTTATGTATGCGAATGTTAAATAATTATTATTATCTTGAAATTGGGGATTCGAATTCAATTTGATAAGATTATAATTTATATATGATTAGAATGGAAGTGTAAGTCTATATATAACGATATAATTTACATATTTATGTGTGTTTTTTTTAATTTAAAAAATAATTATTTTGATGAATATGAATATAAGAAGGTATAGCCCATTATGGTTAATGTGTTATAGAAAATAAAATTATTTATGGTATATATAGTTTTTTATTTTATTTTGTCAATTAATAAACATAATTTATTGTGTATTGTATTAATTTATTATATATCATAAATACCGGAATAAACTCACATTGGTATTTGATGGAAATTATTATATGTATTATGTATGTATATGGATTTGATGGGCGAAATAAGAATGGCCATTTGTATTTCTCTATACATAAGTATTTTGTTGAATCGTAACATATATAATACACGTTTAACAAATAGAATTGTCTATAGAATTGTCTTTGAACGAAAAATGCGCTAATGTAACGATGTTCTTGTTCATACATAAAAAGGGCTCGTTTTCTATAATGTTTTTTTTTTAAATAAAATTCTTTACATAATCAATGATCCAAAAAATTAGACTTTAAATTTGATATTATTCTAGATATAAACTTTATAATAGAATTAATTAATCAAATATGCGTGTGTACTTTTATATATGATGTTTTGTTGCCTTATAAAAAAATATGCCGGTATTAAAATTAACTAAAAAAGAAAAACATATTACGTGGGTTATAAATAGTCAGCATTTTTTTTTTTTTTTTAATTTATTTATCATTGAAAATATTTTATATGATTAAAAGAAAAAACAGAGAATTATATTCTCTTTATTATATATAGTATCATTGTATAATCTTCATATGTGTATATATTATTATCACACAAACTTTGATACCATACGAATTTATAAAAATATATATTTTACAAATAATATACATACAATCTGTACAATATATTTATATATAAAAAAATACATCAGTTTTCCAAATGCTTCGGATGCTCCTCTAAACATTACAAATATTATTACATACGATACGACACCCAACGACCCAAGCTTAACTGGTTTGTGTTTATTCCGCATATATTATACATCAATGGAAATGAATATGAATAATTTTTTTCAATATTATAGAAATCAAATTTATATAAATAAATTATGTAAAATTTCAATTCTGTTTTAATCATAATTATAGATAAATCACAAAACGGATTAATTTAACATTTTTGAAATTTAAATCCTCCCATTATCAGTTTTCATAAATCTATCAAAAAAGGTTCTAGCAAAAAAGGCCCTAAAATAATAAATTTAAAACATATCTCTAATATATTGTTTATATATTGATTTAATTGACTGTATATAAAAAAAATGCATTTCATTATTTTTCATATATAAAAAAAAATAAATAAATAAACGTCGATTGTTGGATAAAGTTTTAGTATTGTTTTATATTTGTTGTGTTATTATTGTGTCGTTAAAAACCAAACATTTAATATTAAAAAATATATAATTAATTAAAAAACATAAAATCAACAACAATAATAATAATAATGGATCTATTAAATCCCGAACGTAATGAATATTTTCAAAGTTATTTATTTTGGACATCAATTTTAATGATAAAAATGCTGGCTATGTCTATATTAACTGGAATGCAACGTTTTAGAACCAAGGTATTATATTTAATTGTATATATCTTAAATCACAGTATTATTATTGTAATAAAAAATTATCTCAATTAACATAAAATTATACTTATTACATATTCAGAGGTGTATGTTTAATAAAAAAATATTGATTTATTTATACGCGGTTCTATTTATTTACAATTACAATAAAAATTAAATTACATGTAATTTTTGCAAATCATTTTTTTTAATGTGTAATCTATACACTTATTGATATGTAGTTTTTTTTCAAATAATAGTTTTAACTTTTATGTTAATGTATGTATAATAGAGTTTTAGATGTTCGGTTTTAACGCATAAAGAAAATAACAACACATGTGTGTTAAATAAATATCTATATAAAATCTATTATTATTATTATTATTAAGACTACTAACATGGTATATAAAATACGGATGCAGTATGTATATCAAGCACTGGCTACCAGGGCCTTCGGCTCGGTTTGTTAGATTGGGAAGTTGCTTAATGAGATGGAAAATGATAGAATTTACTTTTGTTAAGAAGGTACATTGGGTTGTTATAATTGTTTATGCAGTATGGTTTGTTTTAAGAAGTCTAGAATTAGTGTATGGGAGTTCATTATGGAGTCGTTGCTGAGTAGGGTTGTGATGCTACCAGTGGGTATGATGGTTTTGCGTAGATTGGCGTATAATGAGCATTCATCCAGAATATGTTTTACGGAGTTGCTGGTATTGCAAATATTACATATTGGCGGCTCCATATTGGTGTGCAGGAGATGGTGGTGGGTGAAATATGTATGCCCCAATCTCAAACGGGTGAGGGTCGTTGAGTCACGTCTTGTTAGGGTGGAAATATGCGGGGCGATTTTAGCGTGGCTGTTGATGATTCCGCAATATGGTTGAGGCCTAGTCCTCCATTTTGCAATAAATATCTCGTGTATATGATCCCGCATTAAGCGGTTTATATCACCAGGTGTGATTATTGGGTAGGTCGTTAATGGAGCGATGGTGGTGAATTTTGCCAATTCATCCGCCCGGTCATTTCCCCCTATACCCACGTGGCCAGGAAGCCAAAGGAGCCTAATTTTGTTTCGGCATGTGGTCAACGTATTACGGATTTTGTCGAACAAGTGGTCGGGTCTGTTGATGTTTGTAATTTTTTTAATGGCGGACAAACTATCCGAACAAATACAAAATTTTCCCCCGGTCCGATCTATATGTTCGATAGCCCAGATGATTGCCGCAACCTCGGCCGTTAGTGATGAAGCGCCAAATGGCAAATTTTGCGTCACCAACACTCGCCCCGTGAAATCGACCACCGAGAACCCGGTCACTTCATGTCTCCTTGATCCATCACAAAAGATAGGTTGAAAACCATCCAACCGATGGAAAGAAATGGTGTTTGAGAATAGAGCCTGGTATTGCCGTGGGTTGGTATTTGCCCTGGTGTATTCAGACAATGAGAGGTCGATGTTGTGTATAGGAAGATTCCAAGGGGGATGTGGTGGAAAGAAACGTTTTTGTATATTGGCGCTGATGTTCATGTCATTCAATATGCGTTGCGCGACCTCCAAGACTGATGGTGTACGAGCCACACGGCCTTTTCGACGAATCCATCGTAGATCGTTTTTGAGGGGGGTGATATTACCGTATGATATTCTAGTAATTGTTTTTGCTGTGGCGATTTTTATACGCTCGCCCAAAGGCGGAAATCCCGCCTCCACCAGGAGATGCATCGTTGGAGTTGTGCGGAAAGCACCGACGCATATACGGGCGGCAGCATGGTAAATTGGTGATAGGATGTTCAGGGTGGAATTAGCGCACCTGCCGTACAACGGCAGCCCGTAATCGATTTTTGCCAGTATTATAGCCCTCGATACCTGCAGTAGCGTTTTAGTATTGGAACCACCGTTGCGGGGTGTCAAGCATTTTAAGATATTTAACCTCTTAGAAAGTGAACGCCGTAATACTTCGATATGTAGATTCCAATAATATCTACTAGTTATTGTTATACCCATATATAAAATCTAATATAAAAATACTATATAATAATATTTCGTTTATATTCATTTCAATACATCTATAAATATATGGTGTAATTTATATATAAAAATAAAACGTCACATTAACATTATAGATAAATTGTATACTAATTAGTAATTTTGTATAATGGTGTTTTTTTCCATAGTAAAATGAAGTAAAAAAATAGTAAAAAATATTCCATAGTAAAATGAAGAAAGAGTTAGGAAAATATACTGTGATCAAATCACAAATCAAAAAAAGGTTTTAATCAATTTCTTGTCTTTATCTTTTTGGCTATTGATACTGCGTTAGATATATATAGTTTGTTATTTAGAACAGAAAGAATATCTACATGGATAGATCACCTTTAATTGGTGATTGGAAGATAATTTTGTAAACATCTAAAGGTAAAAAGGAAACGTAAATAATTAAAAACCTTTAAATATAAGATATTTGTAAACAAAATTTCATGTGTATGAAATTAATTACACTTATTATCATAATGATTTGCGAATGAAGAATTAAATAAATGTATATATATATATATAGTATAATTTTAATGTCATATAATTTGTATATATAAATTCAATTTTCAATCTCAAACCAAAAAACATTCATGCATTTTCTAATATATATACCATCATATAATAATTTCACTTATCTATATATGTAAAAATTATATACAATATAGAAACATTTTTCAATACTTATATATGGTATATAGTTTAATCACCCTTTTGAACTTCTTATCTTGTTTTTGATTAATATTTTATTTATAAGTATTTGTATAACAAAAATGTATAATTAAGAATAATATGTGATAATTCTCGTTATATGTATAGAGATATTAGAATGCTTTTTTTCCTTAATATTATTATATTTCCTATATTGTTGGTGATAGAGTTAAGATAGCTATAAAAATATTCATATAAAATGCTTGCTTATAACATATTAAACTCGATATATTAGTCATAGGTAATTAAAATAGGCAAGAATATTTTTAGAATCATTTCATTGTTTTTATATGCTTATAAAATGTGTAATTAATTTGTTTTTTTTTATATAATTCTATTTCAATTATTCTATATTAATCACATATCGTAAAGGCAAATTTTTATATAATTATCCATTACGCGCATATATAAATTAATAATCGTTTTTATATTATAAATATTTATGCAAAATTGCTTTTAATTGTTTTTATATATCTTAAACTGATTTTATATATAGAATAATATTTTTATAGAGAACGATAAAGTAGTTTTTATTGTATATAATTAAAATATAAAAATTCTATTATAAGTTATATATATTTTCCATTTTCCAATTTTAATAATAAATATATATTAACAATTTTTGGTAATCAAAATTTCATATATTTATATAGATTTTTTTTTAATTTCGGCTTTCAATTCCGTATAATATTTTTTTTATATATATGACATTATATATTGAAAAATTAATATTTATATATACAATATACATTCAATTTAATTCTTTATCATATATATATCACATATAGACATTCGCAAATCAAGAAGATTTAAAATTAGCTGAAAATCCAAAATCTAAATCAAAACCAGCAGTTAAATTTAATGATCCCGATGTAGAACGTATTCGTAGGTAATGACACACTGTATACTTTTAACTTATTCTTGTTTAAATTTCATGCGACTATAACTTAATACGAAAAAATTATATATTTATAATAATAATAATAACAATAAAATATTATCTATTTAATTCTATTTTTTTTATGATCATTAAATATACGCGCGCCAAAAACTCCTATATATATATCATGATGCAGGGCACATCGAAATGATTTGGAAAATTGTATTCCATTAGTAATTGTTGGTTTTTTTTATGCATTAACAAATCCTGCACCAGCATTGGCCGTTGTATTATATCGTATTGCAGTTATTGCAAGAATATTACATACATTAGTGTATGCCGTTATTGTTATACCACAACCAGCAAGAGGTATTGCATGGTTTGCAACATGGCTTGTAACTTTGTATATGGCAATACAAACAATATTGCATTTTGCATTTTAAACAAGCATAAAAATTGATGCTGATTATATTCATAATAATATACGCGATGTATATAATATAGCAATTACAATGTATATTTTAAATATTACATAAATTTGTTTTTTTTTATATAAATAATAATTTTAATTTTTTTAATTTAAATAAATTGTTTTATAAAAAAAAAAAAATACCTGTATACGGACTATTATATATCATTTTATTTATAATTACAAAATAAAATGCAATTTGATGCATTTATATATGTTATAAGCGCTCATTTAAGTTAATTATATATATATATGTTGAATATTTGTTGTACTTATATTATATATGTATATTAATTAAGAAGGGTATATATAAAATTGTTACTGGTTATATATATAGATATATAGATTTGTGCATTTGGGGCGGTTAAGGATTTTTCTTCTATAACAAAATATGCATATTATATGTGATTGATAACAACATATCTCAACAACACAAAATTTTCTATAAACCATGCACAAATATTCGAAAATGTTTATGAATAAGGGAAAAATTCTTTAAAATATGAATATGAATTGGAAGAAAAGGACAAATACTCTTTATATAAAATTAAATAATTTTTTTTTTGTATTCATTGAATTGGTATAATATAATTAATAAATTTATTTCATTTTTCGTTTACAGTCATTTGCCAATCCAGAGGATTTACCATCAAAATCAGTAAAAGTGAAATTTGATGATCCAAATGTAGAACGTGTACGTCGGGCACATCGTAATGATTTGGAAAATATTTTTCCATTATTATGCGCTGGATTTTTATTTATGTTTACAAATCCAAATATATTTTTGGCCACATGGTTGTATCGTATAGCGGCTATTTCTAGAATTGCTCATACCATTGTTTATGCCGTTGTTGTAATACCACAACCGGCCAGAGCTATTGCATTTTTCATACCATTTGTCATATCTGGATATATGGCAGTTCAAACAATTTGTCATTTTTGGTAATTGATTTTGTAATGCACACAGAAACACAGAGAGAGATTGGTGTGGATAACAAGAAAATTATAAGATGTAATATTAAGTATAGATGAATTCAATATATATAACAATAGTAAAACAATAATATAATTTCAAATATATAGATAAATATTCATCAATATATATTCGTATATGCGCAGCACAAATCGAAATTAAACATTTATTTAGAAACAAATTAATTGATTAAATAAAAGTTTAACATTTTTTTTATATTTTTCATACACACATTCACAGAATTGAAACATTAATTTTTTAATTTATTTTGTAAATGGTATAAATAATAAATATGGTATTTCTATATAAATATATGCTGTATATTTAATATTAAATGAAATGAAAATTAGTATGAATAAAAGCAGCTAACGTATATAGAGAATATGGAGAAAAAGGATAATTATAATTAGGACTTTCCATATTATATGGTGTCACCCATAATTACTCCGAAAGCCATCACCACGAAAAATATACCCCGAATTGGACATGATCCTTATAAACTTTCTATATATAGATTATCGTTTACAAAACTCTATAAATTTACCGCAGGTAAGGATTAAACTGTAAGGATTGTTTGAATGGAAATGTGTTTTCCATAAATAGGAATAAAAATTAAAGAATACAACAAAACACTACTGAATTGAAATGTAATATTATTTTAAATAAAAACACTTTGAGACCCAATTGGAATCTTGGCGAGAATACAGAAAATGTCTTTTGATTATTGATCAGAACAGGTCAAATAATAAATTTTGCAAACTAAACATTTTTTTTTATTTTTTTAGTAATTCGATTAGTTTATTTCTGCAAGAAATATTAAAGTATATAGAAATCAAACTATTTATAAATATAACATTAAAAATGTATAAAAAAAACCATTTTAATTATATATATATATATATTATATGAGACTTGTTTTTATTATTCAAATTTGTTCTTATTGTTATTGTTCAATAATTTCACAAATACGTAAAAGACATATTGATTTAACTTCATCAATGCCAATTTGTAATTCTTCATCGATCCCATTTAATAGACGTTCCTTTAATCGTCGTAAAATAATTTCATATTTATTATTTTGTCGTACGCATATAACAAATGGAAAATTAAATTTTTCTTTATATAATTCATTTAATTTGGTTAATTCCGTTTTTTGTTCCACGGATATTTGATTTAATTTAGCCGTTGATTGTTCCATTGCCGATTCAACAGTTAATTGACCGGCATCCGCTAAACGACCCGCCAAATCTGGATGCAACCGTAAAATGTGTTCTTTTTCATTTGTATTACACTTCATTAAATATTCCTCGAATTTTTCAATTAATTCCTCTGCACTTTTAAACGATAAACATTCACATTGTTGTTTAACCACCGTTTCACATGCAGGTCGATAATTTTCAATTACATTTGAAAATATTTCAATAAATTTTTCAATCGATAAGTTATTTACTTGTTCAATTGATAATTTTTTTGTCATTATATTTATATTTATATTAGGTATATGGTATAATGTAAAAATAAAATTATATTTTTGATAATTATCTATATATATGTGTGGAATGAACTGCTCTTGAATTACTACTGCAGTTTATTTATATATTATTATACATATGTACAAAAAGTTAATGCAAGAGGGCAAAATAAAGTAATTTACATGATTTAGGTTTGTATTTATAGTATATAGAACTGATAGAACTTACAAATATATTTTACAAGTTTATCTCTACGTTTTCACTTCATTTTATACTAAAATATATATGTGTAATAATATTATATTTTAATAAACAAATCTGTACATTCAATTTTCGTTGACTTATCTTTTTTTTTTTTTTTTTTGATTATCATTTTGTTTATTTTTTGTTTGAATAATCATCATATTTTACTGCTATCAAGAATTTTAATTTTAATATATATGATTAGTGTTTGCTATATATACAATATGAGAGCTGCGGTGCGGGGTAGCCAAAAATAGGTTTTAATCATTATTATGGTGCAGATAATCGAGTTATACATACATCGTTAATTAATTTATATTATATATACCTATACTTGAATAATTGGAAAATTTATTAAATATACGAACTAGTCTTTAATTAATCTGTTTAAAAAAGTATATATGGGTAATAGGAAATTATGTATATAGGGTTTTTTTCTTCATTAATAATCAACATTCATAATTGTATTACGACCATTAAAATTAAATGTCACATATTTATTTATAGTTAAATATTAAATAAATATTAAAATTGATAAGAAAATTTACATATTTTGAAATAAATTAGTATAAATTATATATAGCAGAGAGGTTAACAAATTTTATAGATAATTTGTGAATTTAAATTAATTCACATATAGATGGATGTGTTTTTTAGTATAGTTATTTTAAAATATATTTAAAATAAAATTATTTTTCATTTGAAAAGTAAACGCCTGAAATGAGTTTTATGCGTAGTGTAATTTACAATTCAATTTTTCTCTATAGAACAGAACTAGAACTGTTGAATAAATTATATAGAACGCAGTGTGATTCTTAACCGGCAGGGTTGCATGAAATTTAACGGGGATCGTCAAATTATGCAACAATTCCTTAAGAATATAATAAATTGATAGACCGATTATCGTATTGAAAGGTAAAATAAGAAAAACATATAGTTATTTCTTGGTACTTAGAATTTTTTTGGTGCGTCTCGAGAAACCACAAGAATAAATTCTATATTACAAAAATTCTTTATGTTTCTAATCAATCAACCAAAATATATGTGATGATGGTCAATTTTATAGTGATACAATTTGATAAAATGAAGATATTTATGAGACATTAGAAAACATCTACTTTTTTTAATTGACTTGATTTCAAATATATTTGATAATTTTTGATTAAATTAACTCATTAATAAACCGTTGAATTATTACCATTATATAGAGACAAATCATCAATACTGGATGATATTATTGTTATATCTCCTTATATAGTATACATGAAATATCAATTATTTTGCGATTTGAGCATTTGATATAGAATTTATTGATCAAATTGAAATGGAGGCTCGTATATTTGCATGATACGATCACGATGATAATAAATCTATATATATGGATTTGGTTATACTTATATGATTTTCGTATATGTAGACAAATAAATTGACGTATTATCATATATATGAATTATCGCGTTATATATATATATACATAATTTTGATACATATATTATAATTATGTCTATCTATATATATGAAAATACGCGCATACGACACATAAATTCACAGCTGAAAATGAATAAATTAATTTGTTATCTCGCATTTATTTTATATATTTAAAATATGTGTGACATTAAAGTTCATGGATTAATTTCCATTAACAAAAAAAAATATCAAAAACAAATAATCTTTCAAATATGAATTAAAAAAAAATATTCATAATTTCATATCGTTTTTTATTTTATTTGTATATTATATAATTATATTAAAAAAAAAAACAAATAATTTTATTTGTATAGTTTATTTTTTATTGAAATTTTTAGGATTGTTGTTTAAAAATATATTGTATTTAATCATTTTATAACAAATTTATATATATTTCGAAAATTAAATTGTTGATTTAATATTAAAAAAAAAATTAAATCAGCAAAAATATAAAAAAACAACAGATTTGTCTCAATGTTGGTCCCCGCTTAGACATTATAAATAAATCGCAAATTATAATTTTTTAAGTATATATAGGATTTTGTGCGTTTTTAATTTTTTTTAGCAATGATAATGGAAAAATTGTCTTCTTATCATCATAAACATATAATTAAATTAATTATAAAAAAAAATTTATATATATATATGGATATTTAGCGCGCATAAAAATAAAATTAAAAGATATTATATCAATATATATATACAATAATTAATCATGTCGATATAATTATATATTATAGATTATCTTGTGGAAATTTATTAATTTTTTTCTAACAATTTTCTATATAAATATTATAATTATGAATATAAAAAAAAAATTACCAATTACGATATAGAACAGTATATAATTTTATAATCTATATTTCCATGGCATCAATTACAGTATTTTCCATTACATATACGCCATATATAGAATCTAATCAAAATTTTAATTTGTTTTGTTCTATTTACCATATAATAACTTAAATATATTGGGACCCAGCATTAATAATGTCGATTTTTGGGTTTCGAACTGGCATTTATTTGTATAACAAAATGATTGAGTACATTAACCAATATATTGTCCACCGTTAGCTATGACTTCATTCCATCTTTTAGGAAGTTTGTTGATTCCTCGGTTGAAGAACTCCTCATCTTTTGTCCCAATCCATTCATCGACCCATTTTCGTACTTCTTCAGCATTTCGGAAGCGTACATCTGCATCTGTACATCTGCAGGCTGAGCTGCATTGATCTGAACAAATGGTAATCAGATGGAGCAAGGTCTGGAGAGTAAGGGGGGTGATCAAGATGATCCCAACCGAGCCTCTTTTTTTTTTCCTTAACGATGTTTGCACGATGTGGTCTGGCATTGTCATCGTGCATTAAAACTTTGTGGTGTTTTCGAGCTATCAATGGTCGTTTTTCGTTCAATTTCTTTGCCAATTCGCCCAGTTGTCAGCGGTGCGATCAGATGTTTCATTCGGTTTTAACAGCTCATAATACACAACACCCTTCTGATCCCACCAAATGCACAGCATAAGGTTCTGGCAATGAATATCGCGTTTTTATTGTAAAGTTGATGGTTGGCCGTGATCAACATATGATGCTTTACGTTTAGGATTGTCGTAATATACCCACTTTTCATCGCCAGTGAGAATTCGACTCAAAAAACTATGTTTTTTGTGCTCGACCAGATGTTTATGGCATGCATCGTTTCGTGCTTTGAGTTGATGTGGGACCCATTTTCCTAGCTTTCTGATCTTTCCCATTGAATGCAAACGTCTAGAAATGGTAGAGGCATCTAATGCAAGCTCTTGTTGCATTGAACTCTAATGCAAGCTCTTGTTGCGTTCGACACAAATTTTCATCCAACAATGCCTGCAATTCTTCGTCTTCAAATTTTTTTGGCTGACCTGGCCGTTCTTTGTCTTCCACTTCAAAATCACCACTTCTGAAGCGTGCAAACCACCGTTCACAAGTTTTTTGAGTTGGAGCATGTTCACCGTAAGCTTCTACCAACAATCGATAACTATCAACAGCGGTTTTCTTCAAATTAAAGAAAGTTATTAAACTAAAACAAAACCCCGCAATAAAACTTTTTCAGGCATGTGTTTCGACATATTCGAAGCAAAAAAAAGCTTTGTTGTTTACACTTCAATGAAATAACAAATAGTATATACTGAAATTTATAGAGTAATGACAGACTAACGAAAAAAGAATGTGGGCGCGGTGTGCTCCGATGCACACAACGCTAGTTACGCCATATGATAACTAAATCGACATTTTTAATGCAAGGTCCCAATATCTAATAACAATAAGACCAATTATAATATTATACAATAAATATTAGATGAGAATAAAAAATTGGAAAAATGTTATCTTGGTTTTAAATATTTTTGGGTTAACCAAAAATTTTGTTTACAAATTATGTTTAATTTTTTCGGTAACATATTCATTCAGTTATCCGTTCTATATTTTATTTTTATATTTTAAACCATATATAATAAATTGGTTTTACATTCACACAATTTTTTGTTAACAATTTTGTTTTATCTATATCAAATAAAAAACTTACGAAACTATTTTAAATATCATTGGAATATATATAGAGAAAACAATAAATTAAAATATATGTTTTATAAAATTTATATAAATTTGAAAATAAAAGTTAAATAATGGATTATATAACACTTCGTTCAATAATGTGTGTGACTGACACATAGATGGCGTCCCTAGAACTAAATCAATATTTTTTTTCGCATTTGGCAACCTTTTTAGGCTTACTGTCAACATCATATGTTAATCAGATCATTTGTTTACAAGTTACAGTGCTATAAGTGACGCTATTTTTGTGTTTTAAAAAAAAATGAATTCAAAGCAATTCCGTGTGCTGATTTATCATTGTTTTTTAATGAAAAAAAATACTGTTCAATGCCAGGAATGGCTTGAAAAACATTACTCGGACTCTGCTCCATCAAAAAGAAGCATTTGTTATTGGTATGCCGAATTCAAACGTGGTCGTACAGACACCGATGACATTCCATCTACTGGAAGGCCAAATGACGCTGTTATTCCGGAAAACGTTGAAAAAACACTGAAAATCATTATGTCCAACCGTAAAGTGAAAGTGAGGGAGATTGCTGACATTCTGGAGATATCAGCAGGCAGTGTACAAACCATAATACACGAACATTTGGGTATGAAAAAGGTGTGTTCCAAATGGGTGCCGCGTTTGCTCACACCGGAGCAAAAACAACAACGAACCGATGATTCAAAGAGCTGTTTGGACATGTTTACGCGCAATAAGTCGGAGTTTTTGCAACGGTACATCACAATGGATGAAACATGGATCCACCATTTCACTCCAGAGTCAAATCGGCAGTCTGCTGAGTGGCATGCAGCCGGCGAAAGCCGCCCAAAGCGACCAAAGACGCAGCAGTTGGCTGGCAAGGTTATGGCGTCTGTATTTTGGGATGCGCATGGAATAATATTCATCGACTATCTCCAGAAGGGGCAGACCATCAACAGCGACTATTATATAGCGTTATTGGAGCGTTTGAAAGTCGAAATCGCAAAGAAACGGCCTCATATGGCGAAGAAAAAAGTGTTGTTCCACCAAGACAATGCACCGTGTCACAAATCAATGAAAACGATGGCAAAATTGAACGAATTGGGCTTTGAATTGCTTCCCCATCCACCGTATTCTCCAGATTTAGCCCCCAGCGACTACTGGCTCTTCGCAGACCTCAAAAGGATGCTCCGTGGTAAGAGATTTGGCTCAAATGATGAAGTAATCGCCGAAACTAACGCCTATTTTGAAGGCAAAGAAAAATCGTTTTACAAAGGCGGTATCGAAAGATTGGAAAAGCGTTGGAATGATTGTATCTCCCTAAAAGGGGACTATCTTGATGAATAAAAACGAATTTTGGCAAAAAAATGTGTTTTAATTAATTAGTCACACACATTATTGAACGAAGTGTTATACAAAAAAAGAATGGTTCTTTTAATTGAACTGTGAAATAAGAGATAAAAAATTTGAATTTGATCATTTTGTAATGAATCAATATACTTATATATATTGTGGAAATTCATTAAGGTTGAAGATCTGTAGTAAAAACTAAACCCGAAAAATATTCATGATTAGTATTAAACGGATTTTAAATTTACTTGAATTTTAAATCAATTTTGAGCTCTTAAATGATTCCAAAATATTCAAGATAATTTTCCAAATCGACATAAGAATTCCGCAGTATAGATTCCCCTATATAGATTTCCATTGAAATGATAAAAATCCTCTTATTTTTCATAGTGAACATTTCTATATATATATACATTTAAAACACTTAATTAACACTGTTTCTTTTTTTTTTAATTAGATATGGCTTATGCATATTATATAAAAATAGAGTTATATAGTATACGCATTGTTGAAAATGATAATTAAATTTCCACGCGTATATATCATAGAGATTGTAAAATTGGCTTTTCTTTACATATGCATATATACAGTATAATTCTATAGAAACCATATGATTCTAAAATATGGCAATTGGCAATATATAGAAAACACACGTTACTTATATTATGCAGATATGTATTGTATTTTAGGTTTTTTTTTTATATAAATGCATTTGTATATATAAATTCATTTGTATATATATAAATGCAATTGTATATATATATAAATATAAATTCAATATAGTACGAAAAGAGAATGCACATTTTTTTTAAAATGCAATTAGATTTATTTAGATATAGAGGTATATATATATCAACATATAGAGATAAAATGCAATATTATTGCCGGTGAAATTCTTATTACGTATAGTATATCGAACATTATATTGTCTTTGATAACAAATAATTATACTCATTTTTATTTGAATTCTGGTTATATAAGGAATATTCCCAATTTTGCAAATCTATATGCATATACATGTGAGGAATTAGTAAATATATGATGCAGTTCAGACGAGTCAGGCAACTCAAAGTATTACAGTAAAATGTCTATATATAGAGGATTAATTTGTACAAAAAATTCTAATAGAACACTCTTTCCAAAATGCATAAAGGTGATGTGATAGAAACCAAAATACTTTTATAGATAAATCAATAAATGTATCGTATTGAATTTATTATACCCATCTGCGGTATACGATTTTTTTTTTAGCTATTATACAAACGAGTTGTTTTATTATTTACAGCCAGCCGTTTGTATGAATATATAAATATAGATTTTTTTTTTTGTAAAACCAATATTTTTATATATACACGCACTTTTCATGAATGGGAGAACCTGATTTTAACAAACAAAAAAAAAACAGAATTATTTTTTTTATACTGTATTTTTTCTTTTACACAGTAGAATCACATAAGAATATATAAAATAAAATAAATAAATTTTTAATTTAGTTAATATTTGTCTGTCGATTTAGTAACTTAAAGTTTTTTTTTTACAACTGTTTGTTATATATAAAATAAATATATAATTATTACATATTTGCAAAATTGTTCTTTTGTATGGTTTATTGTAAATTTTATAAAATTTAAAATAATTCATTTATAATTAACAAGTGAGTGTGATTATAACAATACTTTTTGTGTTTTGTTTATTGCGGTAAATATAAATATTTGCAAAAATAAAAAAACTATTAGAAAAATATTGTGTATATACGATTCTTATCAATCATAGGTCGATATGGTTTTTTTTTATTTGTAAAATTATAACCACACATAGGTTTTTTGATTATAGTTATCATTTTATAATTAAAAATTGTTTTTAAAAAAAGAAATATTGGCAAAAAAAAACCTTTGTAAATATAACAATCATATTCGTAAATTATAATTGAATGTGATTTTTAGTTTGTGTGATTGCATAAAATATACAATCAGAAATGATATTATATTGAATTTTATCCATTACTGATAATAATATATAATGTAAAAAATAAAACAAAAGTATAGTTTTACCAATACATTTTTTGTGTATTTTAAATATTATAATAAGAAAGAATTGAATAGTAAATAATATATAGTTTTTGTTTAACCGGCAGGCATAAAGTTAATTAAAAAAATTTAATCAGTAAAATTTAACATGTCAATTATTTTATTACAATAGTATAGTGAAAATTTTCCATTTGATGAAGAATATATGAAATTTTTCATATATCTATATAAGTTCCATTTTTAAAGCCCGCTTGTTATTTCAAACCTTATCTGATATGAGAATTATATTAATATAATAAAAATATCTCTTATATATAGAATTTATACTGCTGTAAAATCTTAAAGTATATTGCTAGATTTATATGTAAAATGAAATGTATTATTATATAAAATATGCCTGATATGAATTCCTATCATTTATATCTATTGATCCGCGTTGAATTCTGGTATTATAGATATAGTCGCAAATATAGTCAGATTTATATCAAAATCGCAGATACAGAAATAAAATAGGAAACAAAATTAAATCACCATTATCTTGTATATAGATGAGTGAATGGAAATATTATAAAAATAATTAACATTTATTAGATAAAAAAAATTTAAACAATTTTTAGTATATTTGTATATTTTATTGTCAAATTGTGCGTATTATATTAGATCGTAAGATTTATTATTGTGTATATATGCTATATGGTATGAATGAAAGTTATTACGGTTTTATATTATATTTACGTTATCAACAATCCAGTGTATAATTTAACAAACTTAAAATTAATTTAAAATTATTTTTGATAATAGAGAAATACTAATTATAGATAGAATAATAACCGAAAATGAAACGAAGAAATATGTTACCATGTACAAGCAAAAAAGAATTACCAGAAAATTTTATATTACCAAATACACCATCAAAATGTACATGGGGTAAGGCATTATCAGAACCAAATCCCCATACTGATCGGTCAAAGTAAATAAAAAATAAAATTTATATCATACATAAAATATTAATTTATAATGAATTAAACTGATATAATGATATTACTATATCTATGATCATATATAGCCTTAAAAGATCAGATATTTTACCAAATATTTTACATGCTGTTGGACAAACACCAATGGTAAAATTAAATCGTATTCCTCAAGAAGCGGGAATTCAATGTGATATGTGTAGGTTTTATTATCATTATTTATTTATATATATATATATATTTATTACAACCCGCAATAATTCATATATTTTTTTACTGTGCACATACAAACAATCGCAGATGTAAAATGTGAATTCTTAAGCCCAGGTGGATCGGTAAAAGATCGTATCGGTTATCGTATGGTACAAGATGCTGAAGATAAAGGTTTACTAATACCAGGTTGTACAATTATTGAACCGTCATCGGGTAATACAGGTATTGGTATTGCAATGGCATGTGCCGTTAAAGGTTATAAATGTTTAATTGTTATGCCGGAGAAAATGTCAAATGAAAAAGTAGACACATTACGTGTACTTGGTGCAAAAATTATACGTACACCAACAGAAGCCGGATTTGAATCGCCAGAAGGTTTAATAGCCGTAGCTCAATGTTTACGCAATCAAATTCCAAATTCTATTGTATTGGATCAATATCGTAATGCTAGTAATCCGTTGGCCCATTATGATGGAACGGCTGAAGAGATTTTACAACAATGTGGTGGTCATGTGGATATGATTGTTTGTGGTGCGGGTACCGGTGGTACAATATGTGGTATTGGTAGAAAAATTAAAGAAAAATGTCCTAGTTGTAAGATTGTCGGGGCCGATCCAGAAGGTTCAATTTTAGCTGAACCTGAATCATTGAATAAATCAGATGTTACATTTTATGAGGTATGTTTTTTTTATATATTTTAATCTTAATATTCATTAGGATATCCGCATTCTGAAGAAATTTTCTATATATAACTTAAACACAAACAAATAAAATAATGCATATAGGTTGAAGGTATCGGTTATGATTTTATACCAACTGTTTTGGATCGAAGTGTTGTTGATGTCTGGATGAAATGTAACGATAAAATTGCATTACCATATTCAAGGAAATTAAATTGTGAAGAGGGATTGTTGTCGGGTGCAAGCAGTGGTACTGCAATTGCCGTTGCATTAGAGGCCGCGAAAAATTTAAAAGCTGGACAAAAATGTGTTGTTATATTACCGGATAGTATAAGAAATTATATGACAAAATTTGTATCGGATAATTGGTTAGAGGCGAGAGGTTTTAAGGAACCCGTTAATGAACATAACCATTGGTGGTGGAATAATCCGGTTAGTGATATTACATTACGTAACCGAAATGTATCGAGTGTAACACCATTGACAACCTGTTGCGATGCATTAAAAACTATGAAAGATAATGGTATTGATGAAATTCAAATAATTGATGAAAATGGGTAAGTGAATATATCAATTTTTGAAAGTATATATTATAATTATTGTTATTATTTCCATGTATAAAGTGATTTAAAGGGAATGGTAACATCAGCACATATAACAACAAAAATTGTTAGTATGAATTTATCATTGGAACAACCCGTTCAAGATGCTATTTTTAAACAATTTCGTAAAGTGGCGGCCGATTCAAAAATTGGATTGGTTTCACGTATTTTGGAAAAAGAACAATTTGTTATTGTATCGGAAACCAATGGAATTGTAACAAGAATGGATTTATTGAATTATATTTCAACATCATCACAAGAACTACTATCGGATAAATTACAATCGATAAGCGTTACCGCAAATGGTAATCAAACTAATGGTGTTGTTAATGGCAATTCAACAATTGGAAATGTTAATGGAAATGCTAATGGTGTATTGTAGAAAGTGTTAATCTATATATATTATATATCTACTAAATTAATAATGTTCACATTCAGTTCATTATGTAAAATTATATATACAATAAATAATAAATATTTTGGTTTACCACACACATAATCATATTCATTGTTTTTTTTTGTCGTTTTAAATATAATAATATTAATTTATCGATAAAAATATAAAGAAGTTCAATGTTTTCTATATTTATATATTGCATTCCTCCCAAATAATTTATGAGCGTATAAATATATTACACAATCAAAAATTCTTAAAAATTATAATTCTACAAATACAAGACATACCTGGTCATTAAAGTATCCGCATATAAATCATTTGGATCTATAAAGAAATAAAAATTTGAATATAATTAAATAATATATGAATATTTGGTAATTTTTAAAAATTGCTTATATACAATTCACAAAGCCAACAAAAAAAAAGTCTAATTTTCATGTGTATATATGAAGCATAATATAGCAGTATATGAATCATATGATAATAATCTACGTCGTTGTAATTAAAGAAGCGGATGTTCATTGCTTTTTAAAATAAACTATAATCTCCAAACCCCAACCTCATGGGCATATAATACAATTAATAAAATTAAATATAAAATGATTAGTTACCTTTAATGGTTTTATGATTATTCAAATTCGATACAGCTTTTTAAATTTTTGTAATGTTACATCCCGCATAACGTAAAAATACGATTTGTAGAACAAACATTAATAATACGTTGAAAATGTAAACAAACAAAAAAAATAATTTATACACTTTTTGAAACCAACATACGTTTTGTTTTGATTTGATAAAAAAAAATTGCAACAACAAAAAATACTGGTAATTTTTTATTTTTAATTGATTTAATTTATATGATCCTACATTAAAATCATAATCAAGCACTGGTTTTTAATAATTTATTTTTATCACTTAATTTTAACGTGTGTATATATACCGATTCCAAAAATTTAATAAATATTTTATTATTTACCATAAAACAAATGAATTAAAATTTGGTCTTTTGTTTTTATTTTTTAATGAAAATCATTTAGAAATACAACAACAATTAATTCTTTGAAAATTTAAAAATATAACCAAAATTTATACTAATCAAAATAAAGAAAAAAAAACACTCATGAAAAGTGCACATGCACGCACACATACGCAAATTCAATATTAATTTTATATATGCCAAAAGAAAATCACTATATAAAAAAAAAGAACGCACACTTCCGTTATCCAACTGTTGTTTTTTCTTACTTCATACGCAAAAACAATTTCTATATATTAATTACCAATATTAAAATTAAAATACAAAACTATTAAAAACTATATACAATATAATAATAAATTTTATTCACTAAAATATTGTTATAATTTTTATTTAACAATATATTTTGCGTATTAAAAATTTTTGTATCTCATTCCATAAATCCATGATAAATTCGCACACAAAAATTAATCACCATTTTATTTTAATAAATAACAATTTTATACTGTTTCTATTTAATTAGTATTATGCATTAGTAAATTATTTAATGGATTAAACAAAAATTAATCGAAATAAATAGTTATTAATAATTTAATTAAAAACAAAAAATTAGCACTAGAATAATTTAACCCATGCAAAAAAAAAAACAAGCACATCGACGAATGAATATTTACACTGTAAAGAAAATTAGCCACCATCGCTATAATTTTCTCCTAAGAAAATATTTCTCCTATTTCATCAATGATAGCGATCCAATCGGTGGGATATAAAATTTTTTGAACGACGTGGTCGGTCGGCAAAAAATGACGTTTTTATATATTTTGTTGTTGTTTTATGTATTCAATTTTCTTTTGTATTTTTTTATTTTTTTTTTTTAGTTTATTTTTTGTTGTATTCGTTTGTATAAAAAAAAATTAAAAAAAAAAAAATATAGAGTGAAATTTTGCAAATAAATCAGAATATTTTCTTTTTTTTTTTTTTTAATTAATTTTTTTTGGTTTTGGTTTGTTAATTAATTTCTTTTGTAAAATAATTAAGAAAATTGAAAACAAACCTATAATTAATTATATATTGAATGTGAATATTTGTTTGGTATTGTGTAATTAAAAAAAAAAAACAAATAGAATATTGTTAAAACAAAATATGGCTTTGAAAAAAGTTAAAGGAAATTTCGAACGAATGTTTGATAAAAATTTGACGGATCTTGTACGTGGTATTCGGAATAATAAAGATAATGAGGTAAAATTCCAACTGAATAAAAAAAACAAACATATTATTAATTCTATAACAAAACAACAATTATTTTATTATACAAAAGATAATAGAAATAGAAATGATTTCTATAAATAAATACAAAAAAAAAAAAAAACACACACGCAATATTATTTCATTTCATTTCATTGACGGACGACGACGGTTTTGATGGAATTTTATGATGATGTTATGTTTATTTAAATTGTGATAACACCATATAAAGAAAGAAGCAACAACAATAAAATAATCATAATAAAATATAATGGGGAGGCAAAAATATAATCTAAAAAGAAAATGATATTATTATTATATTGGGTCAAGCCGTTTTAATTTTATATTTTAATTATATAAAAAAAAAATGTTATTTATATATATCTATCCATACCATACCATACCACCATCAAATGCAGATGAGAACCCTCGAAAAATAACAAGCAAACAAGCAATTATCTATCTATATACATATATATTTTACCTTTAATGTCTTATCAATACACAAACAAACAAACAAAAAATCAATTATTTTATAGCATATGTTAATAATAATAAATTAAAAGATATATAAATTGATCGATTGATGATTGGTTTTATATATATAATGTGATTTTTTGTTAATATAAATAAATCAATAATTTATAATATCTCTATTATTATTATTATATAGTCTAAATATATTGCTCAATGTATTGAAGAAATTAAATTGGAACTTCGTCAGGATAATATTAATGTTAAATGTAATGCTGTAGCTAAATTAACTTATGTAAGTGGATTTTTTTTTATTATATTTGCCGGATCATTAACAAATTTTAAACTATATATTTGTAATAATTATATATTTATAGTTACATATGATTGGTTATGATATATCTTGGGCTGGTTTTAATATCATCGAAGTGATGAGCTCATCAAAATATACATGTAAACGTGTCGGTTATCTTGCGGCAAGTCAATGTTTTCATCCGGATAGTGAGGTACGGAATATTAATATAACAATTTATTTATTACAATGATAATTCAGATGGGAAATATTTTTTAATATTCTTAATCGTTACTTATACTGATTTTTGAAAACCATACGCTTATTAAAAGAGATAAAACCCTAATGAAATCTTTCCTTATAAAAAAAACTTATTGATATTTTATCAATATTAATATTAAATTAATAATATATTTTTAATTCATTGCCATTAGCTGTTAATGTTAACAACAAATATGATACGTAAAGATTTAAATTCACAAAATCAATATGATGCTGGATGTGCATTAAGTGGTTTAAGTTGTTTTATATCATCAGATTTATCAGTTGATTTAGGCAATGATATAATGACATTGGTAAGTAAATAGAATATTTAAAAATTATTTTAGGAAATGCATATTATCATAATTTCGTAATTTATACATTGTAATATATTTTTGTTTGTAGATGAGTTCAACAAAACCGTATTTACGTATGAAATCCGTCCTAATGATGTATAAGGTATTTTTAAAATATCCCGAAGCATTACGTGTAGCATTTCCAAAACTAAGAGAAAAATTAGAAGATCCTGATCCGGGTGTACAATCGGCGGCTGTCAATGTAATTTGTGAATTAGCACGTAAAAATCCAAAAAATTATTTATCATTAGCACCGATTTTCTTTAAATTAATGACAACATCAACAAACAATTGGATGTTAATTAAAATTATAAAATTGGTAAGTATAGTTTTTTTTCCCCCTATATAAAGACAACAAAAAAAATTATTGTTTGCTCTTGTATCGTAATCAAAAAAAAAAAAAAAAACAAACAATAAAATTGATAAATAATATCAATTATTTATATAATATATGGAATATACGAAATAAAATTAAAGTTTGCAAGCCTAACAATGATTGAACCAACATTAGGAAAACGATTAACACAACCATTGATTGCAATAATTTCAAGGTGGTTTTAATATACAAATACATTTTCTTTTGAATATTCTTTAAAAATTAATGTTTTTTTTTCAACAATAATTGCGTTGTTTATATTTTTATAATTTATTTTATAATGCTAGAAATTGATTATAATTTTCATGTTTATTATCTCAATCTAAAAAAAACTGAAATTGATATCCGAATATGATGATTATAAAATACATATCGCGTATGATTGCTATACAAATAATAATTCATAATATTTTTTTTTTTTTTGCTATTTTATATACATTTTGCTTTTATCATATAAATGATGTCTATATATAAAAAAAAACAAATATTTGATTTCAGTTTGGTGCATTAACTCCGTTAGAACCTCGTTTAGGAAAGAAATTAATAGAACCGCTTACAAATCTTATTCATAGGCAAGTAGATAATAAATAAATCATATATATTATATAAACAGAAAAAAATCATTTTAGATTTGTTTTTCATTTTTTTATATATATATGTATAGTTTATGTTTTGTAATGGTTTTGTAAAATATATAGTTTATATAAATTAATTGATTTTTTTAATTGCTAATAAAAAAAAAAAATTGTAGCACATCAGCGATGAGTCTTCTTTATGAATGTATAAATACGGTTATTGCTGTATTGATAAGCATTAGCAGTGGTATGCCAAATCATACAACATCAATACAATTGTGTGTTCATAAATTACGAATATTAATTGAAGATTCTGATCAAAATTGTAAGTTTTATTTTTTTAAAATGTTTTAAAGTTGATGGTTGATGGAATTTACATTTATTTATTTGTTTTTCCCCTTACAGTAAAATATTTAGGATTATTGGCAATGTCGAAAATATTAAAAACACATCCGAAAAGTGTACAGGCACATAAAAATTTAATATTACAATGTTTAGACGATAAAGATGAATCGATACGTTTACGTGCATTAGATTTACTATATGGTATGGTAACGAAAAAAAATCTTATGGAAATTGTACGTCGTCTATTAACCCATATGGAACTTGCCGAAGGTTCAACATATCGTGATGAATTATTGTATAAAGTCGTTGAAATATGTTCACAAGGTTCATATCAATATGTTACGAATTTTGAATGGTATTTAACCGTTTTAGTTGAATTAATTCAATTGGAAAGTGGTTCAAAACATGGTAAGGAGCTGTAATAACTAAACCTTAGAAGAGCAAAGTTTCCAACAAATAATTAATGAATGTTTTTTTTTTGGTTCATAGGAAATGTCATTGCAACACAATTATTAGATGTTGCCATTCGTGTACAAGCCGTACGTACATATGCGGTCATAGAAATGGCATTACTTTTGGAAAATTTCCCGATAGCAATACAAAATAGTGGTAATGCTGGTAATACTAGTACAATGCATGAAGTATTGTATGCAGCCGCATGGATTGTCGGTGAATTTGCCAGTGATGTTCATGACCCGGAACGTATAATAAATAGTTTATTAAAAGTGCGTCCATTACCGAATGGTCATATACAATGTGTATATGTACAAAATATTATAAAATTGTTTACACGTAAGGTAACGGGCCTATTGGAAAAAAATCAACCTGATGAAATTGTACGATTATGTGATTTATTATTAGAAAAACTTCCAATATTTATAAGTTCCAGTGATATTGAGGTACAGGAACGGGCAAGTTCAGCGTATGTACTCATTGAAATGTTACGTGAACAATTCGGTGAAGAATATAATAATAAAACATTATCGTCGTCGAATAAACGAAATGAATATGATGCATTAAAAATGGATGATTTATTATCGGTCATTGATATTATACCATCGGCATCCGGTGGTGAACCCGGTGATAATGTTATTAAAAATATAGAAACAAATAATAAAATGATACCAATTGCTGCAATTGAAATTGTACAAGAAATGGCATTATTATTTACAGGCGATTTAAATCCGGTTGCACCAAAAGCACAACGTAAAGTACAAATACCGGATGGATTAAATTTAGATGAATGGATAAATTCACCAGTGGTTATTAATAGTAGTAGTGGTTCATCAAGTGGTAATGATGATGATGATGATGAAGAAAATGACGGTATTGATGAAAATAATGATAATCATCATCAACATCATCGTAGTCATCGTAAAAAATCAAATTTATTTGTATCATCAAGTGCATTTAATGACAGTGATAATCGTTATCGTGGTCGTCACAATAAAAAACGTATACAAAATGAACCGTCTGCTGAGGAATTAAATAAGGTAATCAAAAATTCATATCGAAAATGATGATTTCCAATCAATAGACATTTCGTTCATATTTCGTTCATTACAAATAGATGCGTGAAGCAAGAAAACTTGAACAAAGTCATAATCCAAATTATTTAAAATCAAAAATAAAACATAATACTAATATTATTGGAATTGGTGCAACTGAAATTGATGATGGCTGTGATGATATTCCAGAAATAGCTGAATTAGCAATAGACATTCCACCCCTTCAAATAACTTCAAGTAAGCATATATTTTTTTTTTGTTATAATTTAAAAAAAAAAATTAATTAAATTACAAAATTATTTGATTTGTATTGTACAGCCACTAAACGATCTGATAAATTCCTAATGGAAGTTGAAGTAAATAAAAAGAAACAAAAATCGAAAAAATCGAAAAAATCAAAAAAATCAAAGCATCGACATGCAATTAGTAGTGAATCAGATGGTGAAGGTAAAATGGAAATTTTATAGATAATTAGTCAGATTTTATATTTATAATTAAAATTTTTTTTTTAAAAGGTATTCAACCGTTACATGTTGTAAATACATTTATTGAAATGCCTGAAGGTGCAAGCCTTTCGGATAATGATGATAAAGATAAATGTGATCTAAATGATCCACATCGAGCATTAGACATTGATTTGGATGTGTAAGTGATTGTGAATATTCTTTTTTTTTTATTAAATTAAATTAAAATTAACATTTATTTATTCATTATTCAGTCCATTACGTAATGAAGAAACATTGCCAAAACAAACGTATTATCATAGTAAAAAAATTAGTGATAAAAAAACAAAATTAAAAATCGATCGAAATCAAGAAGAATTAATTTCAATATCAAATAATAATAATAATAATAATAACGATGATATTGAAATTCATAATGATAAAGATGATTATAATAAATTAAAAGAAAAGAAAAAGAAAAAGAAGAAATCAAAATCGAAAACAATTATTAATGATGATAAAACTAATAATAATAATAATAATAATAATAGTTTAATAATGGATATTGATGGTGATGGTGCTACGGATAATAATAATAATAACAGTAAAGGTGCTGCTGAAAAAGTAAAATCAAAAAAAGATAAACACCATCGTGATGAACGAAAAGAACATAAGAAAAATAAAACCGAACCCAATAACTTATTAGATGTCGACGACGATGAATTGGTTGAAGTTGAAGAAGATGAAGAAAATCTTTTGGGTACTCCAATTAAAAAAAAATCAATTGAAATTAATAACTCAAAAATCAAAAATTCGTCCAAAAATGATGATAAAAAATCATTATCAAATAAACATGAAAAAAAAGATAAAAAAAATAAAAAGAAATCTTCAAAAGAAGATAAAATACGAAGAGGTGATAATAAAAATGAGCGGGTAGTAGATGTAGTAGGAATAGAAGATGATGAAGAAAAAGAAGAAGTTGTAGTAGAAAAAATTCGTAGTCATCATCGTAAAAAAATCTCCTCTTAAGCAATTTAAAAACTAGATAGATAGATGAATAGTAAATAATTCAAAAAAAAAAACTTGAATGAAGAATCCGAATTGGATGGTAAATTCAACAAAATGTGCAAGTAAGGATTTTTTTTTCATTTTCTCTTTAAAATTTTTTTTTTTTTTATAAATTTTCAATCTGTTCCTTTTTTTGTTTTTTGAGCCGCATTTGACAATTAATTAACATTATGAACAATTAGGAATTTTTTTTTTTGATCCAATTATCAGATTATTTTGTTTTATAGATACCAATTACCAATGATTTTTTGAGAATTTGAGTATGAATTGCCCGATCAATTCATTAAATGATGACAAAAAAAAAAAAACAATCCATGAATTCTGAACTAGGTTGAGACTATCGTTAAATCGAAAAAATATTAATTGAAATCATTAAGCTCTTTGTCTCGTTCCAAAAAATACTTATTTGAACAAATAAAATCCTGACGTTTTTTTTTAAAGAGTGTTGATTCTTTAAACAATTTTTTTTTTATATTATCCCTTCTTTGATCAAGTCGCAAATCTTTAAAATGATTATTTTTATTTTAATTATTTAATAACATATCGTGATTAAAAAAAAAAAACAAAACTCGAAATTTTAATTTTTAAGTTTAAAAAAACAAAAAAACAATTGTTGCAATTTTCTTTTATGAAATCAAAACTTAAATAAAAAGATTATTTTTAATTTTCATCTTTTTTTTTTTTTTTTTTTATATATTATTTTTTTAATTCATAATTATATTTTTAATTATTAAGTCCAATTTTTATTCAATTAATATTATTATTTTTTTTTTTAATTATGTACTAATTTAGTTTTATTTTATTTTTTTATTATTACTATATATTCCACCTTTTATCATTTATTATATTTTTTATGCATCGATATAAAACTTTACAACTGAAGAAATTTAAAAAAGAAATATAATTCATATTTTTTTTTATCATTATTATTATTATTATTAAATTATCATATATGTATTTAAAATGTTGTACTACTCTACTACATATACGGCTATTATATTAATTTATAAATAAATCAAAAACCTAAATAAAATAATTATATAAATAAAGCAAATATTAAATAAATAATAAAAATTATATTAAAATCAAATAAATACATCTATAAAAAAATGAATTTTTCTCATTATATTTATAAAAAAAACACAATTATAATTTTAAATATATATAATTTAAAAATCTTATTTTTTTTAAAGAAAAATGTAAAAAATATAACAAAGAAAAATTTATTAAAATATATCACACACAAAAAAAAATTTATCAAAATAAATATGGGATTGTTAGTTGTTTTTATTTTTCAATTTTCAATCACCTTTGCGTTTGATCGACTGTCCGATCCTTGATAGTTGACCGTTCAATTAGGTAGTCGATTCAAAAAGGCGATAACATTATGAATATATATGGATATTGAATTACAATTGCAGAGATTAAATTGCAATTAAGGAAAATAAATATTTCAATGAGATAAGAACCATTAAAGAGTTTATTCTAATTGAAATCGTTTATTCGATTGAATGGATTTTTTTAGTTAAAATTTCCATTGAGTATAAGAATAAATTTGATAAAAAAAATATTTATTTTTAACAACTTACCATTTACCAGTTTTTTTTTTCTATAATTACGTGCCTTTCCGTTCCTCTCGATTCGATTCCAATGTTTTATTTTCTTCCAAAAACTAATTTAATTCCAATTTGTTACTGTTGTTTGGGTTCTGTTTAAATTTTTCTTTCATTTTCCACGATTTAAATAAAATTTAATTTGTATTTTAAAAAATTTTTGAAGTAGATTTCTTATTAACCGAACTTTTATTATACAAAAAAAAAAAGGCTATATTAAAAAAAATTTGTTTCTCAAATGCTTTTTTTTCAATTAATTAATATATTAAAAATATATTTATTATTTTTTTTTTTGTTTTTGTGTTACTACAATTAATTGTACAAAATGTATATACAATATATAATTAATTTATATAATTAAAAGTTTTTTGTTTTTTATTTTTATTTTTTAAAAACTAAATTAAACGAACTTTGCTATTAAAATAAAAAAAAAATCCACAAAATCTTTATTGAAAAAAAAAATTAAATTATAAAACGATTTCTTCACCAATTTCGTAATTAAAAATCCAAAATTAAAATTGTTTTTTTTTTATGTTCATAAAAAAATTAAATTTTATTTTATTATTTAACAATTGAAATTCTTTCTTTGATTTTTTTTTTTGTATAATTAAATGTGGTTGTTGGGGGGTTGTTTTTATATTAATTTTGAACACAAAATTTTATTTCTGTAAAATTTATAAAAAAAAATTATATTATAATATCTTTTGATTTCAGTTTTTTTTTTCATTTTTTTTTTTTTGATTAAATTTTTAAAGTGATGAATGAAGTAAATAAGTTAAACTAAAAAAAAATTTAGTGGGTTGAGAAAGAGAGAGAGAGAGTAAAGGAAAAACTAATTAATTAATTATAATTATAATTTTGTTTTTTTTGGTATAATTATTTGTGATTCGATGAAATATAAATATATCGATTATTTTTTATTTTTATATTTATTAATTATAAATTTATTACTATTTTGTTTTATGTTATAATAATTGTTTTTTTTCCGTGTTTATTATAAACTTAATATTAAAAAATTGAATATTATTTAATATTTATATTTCTTTGAATATATTATATTTTATTATATAACTCCTCGTGTGTAATTCCATTTTTTTAATTAATTCTTTTTTTTTTGTTTTTAAATATTAAAAAAAAAACACGTTATTTTATTAGTTTTTGTCTTTTTTTTTTAGTGTTGTTATTATTATTATTATTATAAATTAAATAAACTACTACTAGAAAATTTGATTATTATCAAAACGAATTTTATTTTTTTTTCAAATATAAATAAGAAAATTAATCAACATTTAAAAAAAAAAAAAAAAAAAAACAGCGCAACGAAACGAATAACGAATTCTATGGTATTTTCTTTAATTTTTTTTTTTGGTAACACAGACGACGATCACACAACAAAATTAAAAAAAAAAACTCGGAACACAAACGCACACGGAATTTTTCGATAATAATCGTAAAAATCATTTCATTCATTCATTTATCTCCTATATATAACGCTAGCTCTCTACCACCCCCCCAATATAGTTAATTAGAATAATTTCAACAACATGTAGTTTTTTCTGGTTCGCCAACAACTAAATTAAAATCTAATGTATTTGGACGTGTAAATCCAGTTTTAATACCATCCCAACCGTCTTCAACTTTGTATTCACCCGTTTGTATACGATTGTAAATCTCTTGTGTAACCATATTAAAGGCCTCTTCAACATTTATACCGGTACGGGCGGATGTTTCAACAAAATGTAAACCATTTTGATCGGCAAATGCTTTAGCTTCATCTTTACTCACTTCCCGGCATGCCCCATTACTGACCAAATCCAATTTACAACCGGTTAACGCAAAAACGGGACGATGTGGTTCAATGTGACGTTTCGCTTCCATCATCCATAATGGTATATGTTCAAAACTGGCATGATTCGATATATCGTAAACCAATAAAACACCCACTGAATTACGATAATATGATTTGGTTATCGAACGAAAACGTTCCTGTCCCGCCGTATCCCATAATTGTAATTTTATACGTGTTCCATCTTTTACCTCAATAATACGGGCAAAAAAATCTACACCTACCGTTGGATCGGATAACTGTGAAAAACGAAAAAATGAAAAATGAATTAATATTAATGAGATGATTATTGAATTATAATAATATTGATAATTTTTTAATCATTCAGACAATAACAATTCGGTAACTTTTCAATTCATTTCTTTACTTAATTATATAATTAACTAAATTTTATCATTGATTTTAAATCCCCCATCACAAAAATTGTAAAGGGTGATTTTTTAGCTATTATCTTTTTGGCAACACTGGTTTAAACAGCTGACGCACGTTTCGTGTTTTGTTTCATTGTCAAACATCTTCCGTTTGGTCTATAATTTAACCATGAATCGTCTTACAAACGAACAACGTTTGCAAATTATTGAATTTTATTATCAAAATGCGTGCTGTGTTAAGAAAGTTTATCGCGACGAAATTGTGTTCAACGACGAAGCTCATTTTTGGCTCAATGGGTACCTAAATAAGCAGAATTGTCGATTTTGGAGTGAATATCAGCCAGAAGCAGCATTACAACAGCTACCAATGCATCCAGAAAAAGTCACAGTTTGGTGCGGTTTATGGACTGTGGTGGCATCATTGGACCGTACTTCTTCAAAGATGATGCGAATCGTAACGTAACTGTGAATGGTGAGCGCTACCGTGAGATGATATCCAACTTTTTGCATGACATGTGGTTTCAACAAGACGGTGCCACCTGCCACATTGCACGCACAACAATGGACTTATTGAGAGGACTTATCGCCTAGATCGTGCGATTTAACGCCTTTAGACTATTTTTTGTGGGGCTATGTTAAAGCTCATGTCTATACAGACAAGCCCGCTTCAATTGACCCATTGGAAGACAACATTGAAGCATTTATTCGTGAGATATCGGCCGAAATGTTACAAAACGTATGCCAAAATTAGACTAAGCGGATGGACCATTTGAGGCGCAGTCAAGGTCAACATTTGCATGAAATAATCTTCAAACATTAAATTATATGGACCGTACGGATCGATTCAAATAAAGATTTTATGCATTTTTCTGAATTTTATGTGTTTTTTTTTTTTTTGAAAAACTTTCCTATGGCTTTTAAAAAATCACCCTTTATATAGAAAAATTTGGTTTATTAGAAAATCTCATTTAGATATAAAATGGAAATTTAACATCCTTTTTGGAATTTTAAATGGATTTTCATTTGGAGTTATTGTAAATATATTTCTTATATGTTTCTATAGTTAAAAAATTACTGAATGATTTGTTAGAGATCTCGTAATCGTAGAACCAGCAGCAATAATATAAAGAAATTTAGATATGACTCGCATTAATTGTAATTTTTGATTGATCAATGTCGTCATCTCCTTGGTATAATAAACAAACTATCAATAATTTGTCCATAAATTTGATTTAGCATTCGTGAAGTAATTGATCCAAAATACTAAACTAAAGTTCTTACAAAATTTTGGGGTCTTTTGGGTTCGAATTCTATGACTGGAAGACATTAAATATGTTTTGGGTTATTTTCAAATCTGAACTTTCACACAAAGTGGTCTAGATTCCTATACGGTTCGTTGTACGGTCGTATTAATTACCGATACCGTAAAAGCACCAAATTATGAAACCAACAATCGAACAAGACTCTGTTTATTGGACGCCCACCAAAAACCAAATCGTCAGTTGTTAAGCGAAAATTAGATTAGATTGATTGGTAAATGTTAATGTAAGAATATGATTTTGAATAATTATCATAGACTCAACACAATGCATAAATACATTCATTCTACATATTCAAAAGTCCATTCTATATAGTCAAAATAAAATCAAGTTCAAATATATTCGGTGATCTTAAACAATAAAATAGAAGATAAACGAATATATATGTTTTTATAATTATAATAATAAAAAAACAAAACTCTATTCATATGAAATTCTATATAAATGCGGTGTATGAATTTCAAAATAAGTCTATATATGGTCGAAGATAAGAAGTGTGAATATATATTTAATCGTGTATATTTTAATCGAATTTGAAGCATAAGCGAGCATAAGATCTTTAAATCAATATATACCTAGAAATGCTCAACTGTCAATGATGATTTCACGATAATTTATCACATAAATAAAGCAAAAAAAAAAACAGAAATTATATATAAGAATCTTATCAAAATTAAACTAAAAATTATGAGCAAAAGTGAAATATAAAAAATAAATATACAACGCTTTCATTTCGCTTTCATTCAAATATATGTTTTATATATATTCAAAATGATATACATACGTGAACGTGTATATAAATAATAATAATAAAACAAAGAGTATTGATTTAATTAGAACACGTTATCGAAAATGCGTGTTATATATTATTTATTGTTAAGTTAAAAAACAAATCAATACGCGAACAGTTGGCAAATAAACAGGGAGTATCTTACAAATCAATAAATTTATAACATTATCTTTATATGGAATTTATTAAAAACAGTCTATAGTTTAATTGAAGTTCTAAATTCAAATTCAGTTCAATTTTTCACCAGAAAGATTCTGTATAACTTTCTGACGCAATTCTGTAGAGTATTTTTTTTTATGTAAGAAGTTGTGAGGTCACAAGATTCCTTTTTTATCCCATTGTATCCCTTGTTATTTACTCTATTATGTTATTTACCTTTGCACCTGAACCTTTTTTGGAATTAAACCATGTCTGAGAGACGTACCGTTTGAAGTTGAAAAATATCTTATAGATTTTATGAAGTGGAAAATGAATATAGAATTGTATTTTTTTATCAGCATATAAACACTGCTGATGCTGATGTTGCTGATGATGATGATGATGATGATGACAATATAAGAATTGTTATCTAATATATAACCAAAATATACAATATAAACAACAATGATGATTCATATGCGATGATTTGACGACAACGACATATAATTGAAACAGATGATAAAATTAAATGATTTGTATTTTGTATACAACCGATCGATTGGTCACATATGGAAAAATTAAGTTTATTTATATACAAAAAGATTGAAATTGAAAGAATTTAATTAACTCTATATATATATATATTGAAAATGCAAATTATTATAATAATTGATATGCTTATATAATAAGATTTATGTGAACTGTTTATGATTTTTAAGAAAGTTTTTATTTATCTATCTTACTATTTAGAGATAACAAAATAAACTTTAAGATTTTAAGAGTTTCATAATATAATATCAACCAAGAATGTTTTTGTATTTATATAAATAGAATAAATAACAAAGGAAAAAATAAAACAATACATTTTTTTTTATGAATTTTTAATTCAACTATTGTATTAACAAATTTTATGTTAAATTTTCAATATCAGTATGTATTTTTTTCTTTAAATTAACATAAAAATTAATAATTAAAACATTATTCAACATATAAAAAAATAGAATTAAAACAAGTTTGCCTTTTGATAATTTAATGTAACTGAGGGACGATTACGTCAAAGTGTAATGAATATAGTTTATCCAATTTTTTTATCAATATTATGAAAAAGTGGGTGTTTTTGTTATTGTAATTTAAATTCTATTTTGTATATAGTTCTTATACACAAAAAAAAAAACAAATTCAATTAAATTCAAAAATTACCTCTGTAAATTTTCCATCTGTAAAATGTTTTAATAATGAACTTTTTCCAACGGTACTGTCGCCAATTAAAATCAAACGAAATTGATAATTAAAAATAGGTTCAACCATTTTTATTTTTTTTTTGTGTTGTGTTAAATTTTCTATTTTTCAATAATAATCTTTTGATTTTTTTTTTCTTTGAATTTAATTATTTAAAAAAAATGTAATTTATTCTTTTATTTTTGCAAAACTTATTGGTGGAAAACAAAACAAAAACAAAAAAACAAATTAAAAAAACAACAACAACAACAAAAAATCAGTCAGACATCACAGAAAACAAAAAAAAAAAAATAAAAACGCAATATTTCCAAATGTAAAATGTTTTTTTTTTCTTTTCTATCCAAAATTATGATTATTAAATCAATTCTATTATTTTTTTCAATGCAAAACTAAACAAAACACATTTTTTTTTTATTTTCAATTTATTATTTTTTAATTAATTAATAACTCTCTATTGATGGAAACAAAAAAAAAACAAAACAAAATAGATTTTTATTTTTCTTTTCAATTGATAATCTGCAGAATGCAATTCTAAAAAAATTATTTTATTTATTTATGATTGATGGTTGATGAATGGAATGACGAAATGAGATAACTATTATTTATCTCTTTCTAATTCATTTGTAATTTTATATTTTTTCATTGGGTTGCATTTTTCTCTGAAATTGAAAGGTTTTTTTGACATCAAACAACCAAAATGCATTTTTATAAATAAATCTCCACAAAATTGAGTGATTTTTTTTTTTGCTGAAACAATATTTTTTTTTAAATTTTTATCTTATCGATAAAATCAAAAACAATATTTATCTTTATGATAAGTTTTTCTTTTGCAAAAAATATTTAAAAATTATTTTATGAATTAAATAAAACCAATTTTATTTTATTAAAAAAAATGTTATAAATAATTTTTAATTATAAATTTTTATTAAATTATAATTATAAATTTTATTATTATTTTTATATATTCACTTTTATATATACAAATACATATATATATATATATATATATAGATTATATATAGATAACTTATAATATTAAAAGAAAATTAAAAAATAATTATTAAAAAATATATTTTATTTATTTCTATATCTATTATTTATTAATTAAATTTAAAAACATAAAAAAATGATTGATTGATTTTTCATTTTTTTTCTTCTGATTTTTATATTTTATAATAATAATAATAATAAAAAGAAATTAAATAAAAATAAAATGTTTCCAATTCTTTTTTACGGTTCAATAATTTTTAATTTTTTATTATGCTGTAAGTTTTTAATTTTTACTTTCTTTTGTAATTGTTTAATAATATTTTTTTTTTTAATTTTTTATTCCTTTTAATAATAAAAAATAAATATATTATGATTGTTTTGTTTTTCTATTTTTCTTCTTTTTTTTTAAAGGCACTTTAATTGTAAATTCTTTTTTATAATAATTAAAAAATGAGTTTAACAAAATACAAAAAAAAAATAAAAATTATATTCATTAATAAAATCAAATCATCAAAATATATGTGTATATATGTCTTAAAATAAAAATATTTCTTTTATAATAATAATATAATAACAACAGCAACAACAAAATGTCATAATTATTTTATTGTTGGATGGTTGTTGGTAGTCAAAATGATTATGTTAAAATATTAAAAAAAAAAAAAAAAATTAAATTAAATGTAACTGCAATAATAATAATAATAATAATATAAAAAAAATAAACATAATATTTTGGCTAATAATATTTTCGATATTATTTTAATTAAAACAAAAATAAAAATATAAAATGAAATTATAAAGATTAATTTAAAAAAAAAATATTAATTATTATTTCTTCTTTGATTTGCGCAAATAAAATAATATATAAAATATATATATATATATATTTAATTATGTGTGTGTTTTTTTTTTAAATGTAATTATAACACAAATTAAAAAAAAAATCTTTTTTTTTTTTTAAAGTTAAATATTTAAAATATAATATAAGGAATGTATTTTTTGATTAATTTATATCAAATAATTAAAAAAATAAATGATAAAAAAATTTTAGTTTCAATAATAAAATTCAATTAATTTATTTTAATATATTTAGTTTTGCATTTCTTTTTTTTATTTATTTATTTATTTTTGTTATGTCATTTCACAAATTATTTTAATGTTTTTCTTGAATGAAAAGTATTAATTATATATTATTTATTTATTTTTTTTTGTTTCTTCTTTGGATTGTGGGTCACCAAGCGCGCACAATTTTTTTTTTTTTTTAATAATTTATATTAAGGATTATTATTATTTGATGATCATCACTCAGCATCGACGACTTGTCTATTTATTTATTTATTTATTTTTCATATTTCTTTTTCCGTTATTATTATTATCATTATTAATGTTTAAGTGCTTTTTATTTCAATAAATGTATTGATTTTTTTTTTTTTTTGAATGTAATTTATTTAATTAAACGGACGGAAAAATTAAATAGAAAAATTATTTATAAATGCCTTTTATATATATTTCTTTTTTAATTTAATTTATATTTTAAGAAAAAAAAAATAAATGTTTTAATTTATTAAAAAAATTATTTATATTATTTGTAAAAAAAAAAAAACAACTTTAAATCAATACATTCTGAAAATATTTATTTATTTATTTATTTATAGTTCGGTTAAAAGCAGTTGACGACTTCTGGAAACGTTTGTTTTTTTTTTTTTTCGTTTATAAAATAATAATAAAAATAAAAAAAAAAAACAATAAAAAAAATCATTAAAAAATCACATTTTTGTTTTAGTTTTTAATTTAAATAAAAAAATAGTAATATTATTAAGGTTTTGCTTTTATTTATTTGTTTTTGTGTAGCCAAACAAAAAAAATCTCATTACGACTCATTTAATAAAAATAAAAAAAATAAATATGTGTCAGTTTAATATTTATTTAAATGAACAAGAAAAAAAACGAAGAGTTTCGTGTATTGTTTATTTAAAAAAAAATATTAATAAAATACACAAATACATTTTTAAACAAACCAAAAAAAAAAAAACAATCATTTGAAATTCACAAACACCTTTCTTAAAAAAAGAATATTTATTTCAAATGATGATGTAAATTTTTCTAAATTAGTTTATTGTATCATTTTGCAGCAAAAAATATAAATATATTTTTGTATTACGATTTGAGATTTCAACAAGCGACACAATTTTTTTTTTTTAGAGATTATTTAAAGAAAACAAATTAAAAAACTGGGTATTATAAAATCGAACTGAAAATTCTTAAAACTGTATTGAAATGTTTTTTATTCAATTTGTGGAATTATCAGAAGACAGAAATAAACATCTAATAAATTAAACCCCGATTGGAATTATTTGTATTTCTTCCCCGAAAATCAAAATAATATATAATTTTTTTTCCAATTCCAATTCGTTCAATCACAATTTATATAGATTTTAAAAATACTTCTTAAATATTAATAAAACATTGATGTATATAATAATAATAGAAAGCGGATAGATAGCAAGAGCAAAGTAGAATTTTTAATTGTTATCAAACAACAACAATCCCTTGAAAAATTTGAAAAAAAATGATCACCGCAATTTACATTTAATTATATTATTAATTAATTCTTTTAAAATAAAGCATGGGCCGCAAAAAAATATTAATTTAAGAAATATATTAAATTTTAGCAGTATAGAAAATATAAAATTGTTATTGATTCTGTGGTTGAATCAACCTATTTTTTTTAAATTAATTATGCTTTAAATTATATTATTATTATTATTAAAAAAAAAAATAAATTAATTAATTAATTAATTAATATAATTACCATTTATCCAAGAAAAAAAAAAAAAAAAAAAGAAAAATATTATTTAATAATTTATTTTTATTTATTTTTTTGATTTATTGATTTTTATTATTACGTTGTTTTTATTTTTCTTTCAATATTCATTTATTAATTATATTTCAATATTAAACCAAAAAAAAAAAAAAAATAATAAATTAATTTTTAACACAAAATTTACAAATTAAAACAATTACTTTAGATATTAAAAAAAAAACAATAAAAAAAACTGTCAATGTGTAAATGTGATTTTTAAAATTAATTTTCTTAGGGTTGTTTTATTGATGAATTTGCTGGAAGAGTTGCTGATCTTTGTACATTAACGGCATACGGTTTATAGTTGGAACGAGTTGATTGGCTAATTATATGTTTTTTTTTTTATTAATATAAATATATATTTAAAGAAATATATATATATATATATATTTATATAAATATTTATTAATTTTAAATGTTATTTAATGTGTTATAATATTTTTTCTTAAATATTTTTGTTTTAGTAACACACATATAAATTAATAATAATTTAATTTAATAAACTGTGAAAATTAATTAATATTTGTTTGTTTAGTTGATATTTAGCCAATTATTTTGATAGTATATAATCAGAAAATTTGTGCATGCAATGGAAAAGTTCTATCTTTTTTTTTGTAATTGTTTATGAAGACTTTCAACGTAATACAAAAAAAAAAATTATTGAGTTTGATCACTTACCTCGGTGATATTTTACTTCCATCTGGACCATCACGACTATTTCCAATACCACTACCACTATTATTATTTGAATTAGCTTTATAACCACATTTTTGAATACGTTTCGATAGACGACTAACCCAACGCATTTGATCTTCTGATGATGTTGCCAATAATAACATTTCACGAGCGCAATGCGGATCATGATGTAATTTACACGGTACCAATGGATCATTTAAATCAACATGTTCTTTATGGATTTTATTACGACATCTAAAATATAATTTGAAACATCGAATAGAGAGGGAATGGACGGATGAATGAATGATTTAAATGAAATTGATATATATTTTTTGTGTAGTGATAATACCTTTTACATTCATAGGCTGCTGGCGGTTTAAACATATGCCATAAAGGTTTTGGACATATTTCACAAGCTGTTGGCATATGAAAACTAATTTGAACAAATTCATGACCTGTATATAGTGAATTGTGTGTAATAAAATATGTTATTAATAGCCAAGGTGGTTCATGGAATATACAATTTTACCTTTATAAATAATTGTTCCTGGTCGTTCTTCGATTGCCCCCTTTAAACTACTTATATCAAGTTGACTTTGTTCATCGGGACGTCTAGCCTCACCTTCACCAGCATACAATAATTGAAAAATTCGTGGTATTTCTTTGGCATCAGCACGTATTACATCACCCTGTGTCACTGAACGTACATGAAATACTTTGCTATAATTAGAAAAATATGGTGGTGATTGATGACAATTAATCAAAAAATATAATTAGCAAAAATAAAAAATGATTCTTTTTAGCCGCAACAAAAAATAAATAATAAATAAAAACCTTAAATCTAAAATAAGCACAGCATCAGTATTTTGTTTATCTACTTCAGAATTATAGAATATTATACGACGTGATGATACAACAACAAATTGTCGTTTCCATCCATGTCGACGTATATTCTGTTTATTTGGTACACTTAGCCATCCCTCAAATACTGAATCTTGATTATCCGTTTCTGTATCATTATCGGCCGATGACAACGATGCCGTTTCATTTAATTTCATTTGTAAATGTTCAATTTCCGTTGCCTTACAATCGATTTCCATTTGTAATTTTGTTTTGGCCTAACAAAAACATAGAATATCTATTAGAATATTTGTTCGTTCGCATGGAGAAAATAAAACAAAAACAGAATAAACGATAAACTTACATGCATTTCATCATTTAATTGACTTTGAACATCTTGATATTTTAATAATAATTGATTGTATTTTTCACGTTCTTGGGTTAATTCTTGTTGTAGACGACGATATTCCTTTTCTTTTTTACGTAAATCGGCTGAACCAACTTTTGTTTTTGTTTTACCGGGATTTACAACACTATCCTTACGATTCATTATTTCCGCTAATTTATTGACAGCCGTTTGTTTTAATAATACTTCAGTTTTTAATTTTCCCTTTAATTTTTCAATTTCATTTTGATCAATTTTATTTTGCATGAGATCATCTTGTAATTTTTTATTCAATTGTATTAATTCATCCGTTTCCGTAATTTTATTACTTAATTTTTTCGTTAATTCATTTTCATTATCTTTAAGTGATGCAATTGATGTTTCTCTGGTTGTCATTTCCGATTTGTGTTTACTCAATAGATCTTTTAATTCCAATTCTTTGATTGTTTTCTCTTTTTCCAAATCGGCTACCGTTTCTTCGGCTATCGAACGTGCCAATGCCTCGGAATCGGCACGCGCCAATGCAATTTCCAATTCGTGTAATAGCGATGTACGTTCACCATTTAATTCCTGAAGTGTAAGACCACGTTCATCATTTTCCGCACGTAATTCACTACTTTGTGTTTTATACAAACGTGAAAAATATTGTTCGGCTTCCAATTGATCTTGTAATTCTTTGAGCTGAAATTTTATATACAAAAAAAAATTATCAATTAATAAATAAATAAATTTTATGCAAAATAATGAATATATTTTAATTACCTGTAAAATATCAATGTTGTGAGCATTTTTAATTCGAACAATATCTTCTTCATGTTTTCGTTTGCCCTCCCGCAAATTAGCAATCTCTTTTGTATATTGCATTTCTTTTGATTTTAAATGAGCTACCTCAGAGCTTTGTAAACTAAATTCGGATAATAATGTACTTTTTTTCGTTTGTTCTTGATCAATTTGACTATGTAATGCTGTTACTTTTTCCGTTTCCTAATAAAACAAAACATTTTTTTTAAAATTTTTCTTTTTATGAAAATTTCTGTTGATGATTATGCAAATATCAATAATATTTACCTGTCTAAATTCACCTTCTAATTTTTGTAAACGTTGTTGAATTTGTCGATAGTCAACCGATAACATTGATAATTGACGTTCCTTTTCCTGTGAATTTTGATCAGCCTTTTGACGTGCCAATTTCTCTTCATTTAATTTCGTTTGTAATGCTTTCACTTCTTGCATATTTGCTTCTTCTTTGCTCATCAAACGGGAACGTTCAGTTTCTTGATGTGATTTCACCTCTTGATTGTATCGATTTTGTGCGGCCTTCAATTCACAATCCATTGATGCATTATCCTTTTCCAATGCGGATATTTTTTCCAATAAATTACGATTATCATCGACAATTTTCTGTTCACGATGTACACTCCGATCTAAATCGTTATTTATCGATAACACTTTTAATTCCAATTCCTTTTGGATTTCCAGTGATTGGGAACGTGCATTACGCTCTTGTGCTAATCGGGATTCCAATTCGTTTACCTCTTGTTGTAACAGATCACGTTGTCCTTGCAGACTACTCATTATCGATTGTAATTCATTTGATTTTTGTTCAACATCATTATTGGCCAAATATTGTTCACCGATTTGTCTTTTTAATTTTTGTATTGTTTCCGTTTCGGTTTTTAATTTGTCTTCCATTAATTTAATTTGTTTTTCCAACATTACGATTACATCACGTTGTTGAAAATTATTGGTAATTTCACGTTGACGGCGATTTTGTTCTTCGGCCAACAATTTTTTTGTTTCATTTAATTGACTCTCCGTTTTTTTACGTGTTTCCATTTCCGTTTCCGTTTTTCGTTGTACATCCTTATAGTTATGTTTCATTACCGTTAATTCTTGTTCGTAATTGGTCAATTGTTGACTCACCTCATTTTCACGGTGTTGTATTTGTTTTATTTGTAAACGTAATTTTTTACCATCATCTTCTAAACGTTCAACCGTTGTACGTTCACGTTCCAACATATCTTGTAATCTTTTAATTTCATGACTATTCGATGGCCTATGTTGATGATGATGTATATGATTATTATTGTGATTGATCAATGGTGTTGTCGATAAATTTGTATCTACTAAATCATTAGACATTAGCTGATAATCACCGGTGTATGTGAAACCAACAAAGGGTAAATGATTGCCAACAAATGTTTTCGGTATCGGAAAAACTTCCTCCGGTGTTTCGTCACGTTCAATATCATCAAAATTACGTGTATCATCATCACTGCTTAAATCCGGTACAACTGGCGGTACAGATTCACGGATATTTTCAAATGTCCAATCACCATTTTGAAAGAATGGATGACATGTTATTTCATCGATACCCTTCCGACCTAAACGCTCTTTACGATCCGTTAAAAATGCCCGTATCAATGATTTTGCCTGTTCACTTATTTCAATGTCTGTCGGAAAATTTAATGATTTCTTATGATCCATAATTTTTCCATATGTTCCAACCAAACTGTCCGCATAAAATGGGGTATCACCAATTAACATTTCATATAAAAATATACCAACAGACCACCAATCACATTCACGACCATATTCACCTTCACCGCTTTGCGATTGTAATACCTCGGGGCTTATATAATCGGGTGTACCAACGGCATTACTTGATTTCACCAAACCATCAGAACCCATTCGCATACACGTACCGAAATCGGCCAATTTTAAATGGCCATTCTTATCCAACAGCATATTATCTGGTTTTACATCACGATGTACAAAACCCATATTATGTATTGTATCTAATGCTAATACAACTTCCATTGTATAAAAAACAGCCCATTTTTCTGGAATTTCATACATAGACATTAATATGACAATATCACCGCCGGGCATATAATCCATCACCATGTATAAATATTTATTATCTTGAAATGCAAAATGTAATTGTACAATCCATTCGGAATTGGCATGTGCCATAATATGACGTTCTTCCCAAAAAAATGCTGAATCTGGTCGTTTAATCATTTCAAATTTGGACAGCCGTTTCATTGCGTACACCTGCTTTGTCGATTTATGACGTACCAATTGTACTTCACCGAATGCACCACGACCAATAACTTTAATTACATTAAAATCATCCGGTTTCATACGTAAATTTTTTATATCACGTGCAAGCGTATCATCTATGTGCATTGTAGATGGAATAAATTGAAGAAAAAACAAAACCATTATTTCATTTTCGTAAAACTTCCTTACATAGTTTTGTCAGAAAGTTTGATTGTTTCTATGGTTCATTATCACTTTATGCAACAATATGTGATTTTACAATAATACTTACATCGGGTAATATAAGCTTCAATGGTTTTAAGACGTTTTATTGAATCATGATCACAATCAGCCAACAATGCTGTTACTGTATCCAATAGAGAATCCACATTTGCAATACTCAGAGGATCTCGTAATTTATCCTCCAATGCATTTAACCTACAAAATCATAGGGAAAAATATATGTTAAAAATACTTTCTTTTATAATTCACTACAAATCATCTATAGATATTTTTAAAATATAAATATTAAATATTACCTTCTTCGACGATCTTCATCTATCATTTTGTCCATCATTTATTTTATTATATATTGTTTAACTAATTAATAAATTTTCGAAACTAAATAAATACAAAAAAAAAAAAACGGCTGAATTGTACTTTACGCCCCCCTAACTTTAGCCCCCCTAACTTGAAGGGGGGGCTCCCCCGACAAACTTTTGTTCTAGCGTTTTTGGGGGAGGCGCCCCGTTTGCCCAGGAGGGGGGGACAAAGTTTGTATGGAAAAAATTTTTTTTTCCCCTCTAGGGGGGAAATTTTTATCGGAAGGGGTAAAGGACCACCCCTCATGAAACTTTTGTTCGGGACTTAGGCTCCCCCCCTATACGTGGGGCGGGGGGGGGACTGAATTTTTCACTCGATGGAAAAGCTGCAGACAGAAGCTATTTATTTCCTATCAGATTGCATTCCTTAAGCAAATTTGTCAAAAAAAAAAACTGCGGATGGGGTTTGCTCGGTGGATAACAGAAAGAGAGTAATAATCTTTAAAGGCGCCGAAGGCGCTGCAGACCGAAGCTATTTATTTCCTATCAGATTGCATTCCTTAAGCAAATTTGTCAAAAAAAAAAACTGCGGATGGGGTTTGCTCGGTGGATAACAGAAAGGGAGTAATAATCTTTAAAGGCGCCGAAGGCGCTGCAGACAGAAGCTATTTATTTCCTATCAGATTGCATTCCTTAAGCAAATTTGTCAAAAAAAAAAACTGCGGATGGGGTTTGCTCGGTGGATAACAGAAAGGGAGTAATAATCTTTAAAGGCGCCGAAGGCGCTGCAGACAGAAGCTATTTATTTCGCTAAATTTGAGCCCAAAAATGTAAATTTGTAAATTTTTAAACACCCCCTGTCCCTCGTATTAGGGGGGAGGCCTTAGTGCTGAACAAAATTTTCAGGGGGGGTGGCCCCTTGCCCCTTTCAGTATCAATTTTCCTTTTAGAAATGAAAAAAAAAAAAAATTTCATACAAACTTTGCCCCCCCCCTCCTGGACGAAGGGATTCGGGCGCCACCTAGTCCCGGAACTAAAGTTGCTTGGTTTGGGCCTCCCCTCCATTTCAGGTACTAAAATTTAAAATCGGAGGGGGGGAACACTTTTACTTTTTGGGAATTTTGAAATTTTCAAAACTCCCCCCTGCCCCACGTATAGGGGGGGGAGCCTAAGTCCCGAACAAAAGTTTCATGAGGGGTGGTCCTTTACCCCTTCCGATAAAAATTTCCCCCCTAGAGGGGAAAAAAAAATTTTTTCCATACAAACTTTGCCCCCCCCTCCTGGCCAAACGGGGCGCCTCCCCCAAAAACGCTAGAACAAAAGTTTGTCGGGGGGGTATTCCCCTTGATTTTCCCACCCTAAAATTAAATTTCGTGTCTTCGCCCGTAAAGTACAATTTAGCCAAAAAAACAATTACAAAAGTTAATAAAAGAATATAAGAATATTGCATACAAGTTCTTTAAGCACTATCATATCTTACATATTGTTGTTGCAATATTCTTTTACATCAACTCATTTAAAATAAGATTCTGTAACGTAGATATTATAGAAAAATATAGTTTATCGCATATTTATTATTATTATTATTATTATTATTGTATGATTAAAATTAATCAAAAAAATAATAATAATAATAATAATGTATAATCATGAAAGATAATAAATTGAAACTATGAACTATATAAGAAAAATTCTTATTTAAAACTAGCAGATAGTGTACGAAAAGAAAGCTACAAATAGGGAAATGTACGTTTTTAATATGATGATGAAGTAATTGAAAATTAATTTATATTTGTAGGTTTTTTGTTGTTTGTGTTGTTGTTGTTGTTGTTGTTGTAATAATACTTTTTATAATAATAAATAAGATGATGATAGCAAAATAAAATAAAATTGATTATACTTTTGGGAAAACAATTTTTCCAGAAAAATATATTTTATGCAAATCATTTAAAGGCAAACGAACGAACGAACGAACACGCAACGCACACCATTATTAATAATACACACGGGCTGTCTTAAAACTTTTTATTATAATTATTATTACTTTATAAATAATAATAAAAAAAATAATAATAATAAAATAATAATAAAAAAAAATAAAATATTTTTTATTATTCGGCTACTGTACTACTGTTGCTTTTGCTAATTTGTTGTTGGTGTTTCTTTTGTTGGTGTTTTTGTTGTTGTTGTTGTTTTTGTTACTTTATGTGCTGTCGTCGTCCTCGAGGTGTCATCGACAAAGACTTTTGGCAAATGTCCTTACGTTCACAATCAAAAGAACTTCACTTTTCAATTTAACATATCAAAGTTAAATATATGGAAATGTATATAAGCTTTCACAATAAAATTTTTTTTAAGAATATCACTTTTCAACATGAAAAAGTTAACTAACTTTTAACTTTGATATTCTTTTTATATATTCTTGACTGCGGTGTTAGCTCATTAGCTGTTAAAATCGTTTAAATTTAATTTTTGTTCATTTTTTTCTTTGTTTTTGTTCATATTTGTTATTTTTTATAAATTTTATTAAAACCATTTTATAATTTTTCTTCTAAACTTTGTGATAGTGCAGATTTGTTAATTATTAGATTTTTTTATTATTTTACATTATTATTACTTTATTTACATAAAACAAAATTACAAAATCAAATTAAAAATTTTTAATTTATTATAGATATTGTGAGGTTAGTTTAAAAAAAAATATTGAAAATTACTTTTGATTGTGAAAGCTTTTTTTTGATGTTGAAAAGTGAAATTGATATTCTTGTCTTGAAAAGTGAAGTTCTTTTGATTGTGAACGTAAGGTGTATGTGTGTGTTTTTTTTTTTCATTCAAATTTGATTGCAAATGATTTTTATTTTTAATAATGGGGTGGTATATATGATGAAATTATTAATAATCAATCTTAATTTTCTTTAAATATAATCAATTTTCAAGATCTTATTTATTTTTATAAACTTTTTCTTAATGCTAAAACTTCATCAAATACAATTTTTTTTAAAAAAAACACATCACACACACCACACACACACACAAACAAAAACTCCCTCAATCATCAAATACAAAATGCGTTAATGTATATTACTTATATATTTGCTTATCGTATTTTTATTTTATGCATTTTATTGATAATTTTACAATTTATAGACAAACACCATATCCAAATTGGATTAATTGGAAATTAAAAAAGTAAATTAAAACAATTTTTTTTTACAAAAATAAAAATTAATACAAAAAAATAAGAATTTTTTAATCCCATATAGAAACTTTTTATTACACACCGCACTTCATTTTTTTTTTTAATTCTTTTTATTTTTATTTTTTCATCGCAATCTCGAAATTGAACGAAATAAATAAAATTGCTGGGTTGCCGATAGAAAATAAATGATTTTTTAGGTGGATTCTGTGAAATTTTAAATGAATAGCATGAAGAAAATGTACATGAAAAATGAATATGAAATTTAATATTAAAACCAGACATTAAAATCAATTTTAGGAACGGATTAATATTAAAAATTTTAAAATATATTAGTAAATGATTTAGGCTTTTTTCTGCAAACATTTAATTTCAAAAATTAATTTTAAAAAAGGTTTTCTATTTATCATTTTTATCTCGTTATTATACCTCAAAAGCACCCATCTGAATTCTATTGCCCGTGTAACGAAATCACTTAATTAGGTGACGAACTTATGATTTAATTAAATACATTAAGTGATTTTGGATGGCTTTATGAAGAAAATAAATCATAAAAATATAAAATTTTAAATAATTTCTGCATATCGCAGTTGAATAAATAGTCCGTGAACAAATGAATTATTTTTTATTAAAATAATTCATAATCTATACGAATTTATGTATTAATTAATATTGCAATAAATAATTTGATTCAAAATGAAAATAAAAAGGTTTGTAACTGTTGTAAAAATGAAAAACAAAATTGGCAACCCCATTTATTTAAATAATTTGTTGTTGTTTCGTTTTTTGAATTTCTTAGAGATATATCTCTTATTCTTTTCTTCTTATACAAATTCAACACAAATATATTTTCTTTTCTTTTCTTACCTTTATTTAGTATACAGATGTTGTTGTTGTTGTTGTTATTTGTATGCTGATTCATTTTTGTTGATGAATTTTGGATTTTCTAGTAGTTTTATTTTTTTTTAACTACAATAATTTGACAATTTCAGAGAATGAATGCAATAAAATTATTGATTAATTGCAGCCAACTGTTGAATGTGTGAATTTAAATAATGGAATAATTTATTAATTATTAATAATAAAAAAAGAAGCATACGGTTTAAATATTATTTGGTTTGTTAATATATACAATTAAATAAAATTAATTAATAAATATAATTAAAAAATATATTAATCATAGAATTTTTCAGTAAAAATCATCATAGATTGGATATTTAAATCAATCAATAAAAAAAAATAGTAGAATCTCACTCTTATACAAAAAAAAAATGGCATATTCTCACGCTCGCCAACGCGCACCCACAAATTGTACGTCATCCTCATAAATACATAAATGCAACAGAAACGTGCAAATGCAACACCTCATCATCATATTTCATTTTTGTTTTGTCCATTCAATTCATTTAATATTTATTTATTTTATTTTGCATTATAATAAATTATAATTATAATAATTAATTTATAATATCATATAATTATTATATTTAGAAATATTAAAAATATTTTCTAACAATGGTGATTAAGTAGATAATTGCATGTGAGAATAAAAAAAAAGTGGAATTTTTTTTAATAAGTTTTCTTCTTTAAATGGTTAAATTATGTAGTAGCAAAAAAAAAAAAATAAACAGATTACAAAAACAAAAACTACATATAAAAAATTATCAATTTGTTTTTTTTTTATGTTTTTAAATAATATATTTATTTTTTTTTTAGATAAAATAATTTTTATTAGTATAATTTTGGGAAAAAAGTAAATACAATTTTTTTTTTGTTTATTACGGGTACGGGTAATATGTTATTTAATTTTGATTTAGTTAAATGGTCAAAGGAAGGAGGAATTAATGATATCAATTTATATAAATAAATTATAAGAGGTGCCACGCTAAATTTTCTTGTTGCTTTTATTTTTTTTTTTATTGGTGGCTGCAGCGGTGTTTCATTTTTATTATTGAGTTTATTTTTTTTTGTCAGTGTTTGGGTTTTTATTCCATTTTTTTGTTATTTGTTATTTGAAAAAAAAAAAAAAACTTGTTGAATTGTTTACAAACTCATACAAATTGTTTGTTTTTAAACAGGTAATTTTTTGTTTTTTTTTTATTTATTACTTATTATTATATTACATCATTTCATTTATTTATATTAAAAGTATATGTGGATGTAATTAAACAATTGAAATTTATCTTTAAGCAAATCGTTAATCATCATTCGTCATGTCGTCATGTCGTCATTATCATCATTATCGTATGTACACAATTCGTAAAATCGTTGTCATTGTTTTTGTTTTTTTGTTGTCGTTCGATATCATAAGTAGATTTAAATTTTTAAATTGAAATTAATGAATTTAATATATAGAGTTTTAAATTTATTTAACAACCGGTTTATTGTAAAAGAAACAATAAATAAAAAAAAAACGTTTATCATAACTTTGTATATATCCATAAATCCAGAATTGCATGATGATTCTGCAAATATATTCTGCTGAAGTTAATCATTAATAAATATATACTGTGCGGTAGATTAAAATTTCCAGTTTATTCTTTTTGCCATTTAAAATGATACAAAGTATACAAAAAAAAAAAAACATAATATAAAATGTATTTAATTGTGTATTTAGTATATTATAGTAATTAAGTGCGATAGCTGTTGTGTTATCATTTGCGACATTGAATAAGATTATAATAATCCATTTATTAAATAAAAAAAATAGTCACAACTCCTAAGTTTATTTCGCCAATCGGCAATGATGTCTTTTCAATGCTTTTCATGTTGAATTAAAAATCATTCTCTATAAAGAACAAATGTTCTAAAAAAAAAGGTCCGATCTAATTCGGATGGTAAATAAACGATATTTTGTATGTCCTTTGAATGATCGCATGCATCCAAATATTCACGATAAGATGTCAAATGTTTTGTAAACACTCACTTTATGGTACTTTATGGTACTTGTTCACGTACTATATTTACACATCAAGAAGTTATAATCTTATCATAATATTAAATTAAATTAACTTATTATTAAATTAACAATAACAAAAGTCAGAAAAACTAAGTATATACTTTCATTTTAGAAAAACATAAAACAACATTCATCATTTTAAAATTAAATGTATATATTTATTTATATTTTTTCCATTTGAATATATATATACCGCTTCTAAGATAAGATATGAATTTTGTGATTTGTGTATTATATAGTGCTTATCATTATTATAATGGAATATATAATATATATACTTGAATTTAAAGACCTATATTTTATATTTATAATTAATAATTGAATGTTATTTCAGTTTATCTATAGTATTTATACGATAATTAAGTGCGGTTATAAAAAAAGAAATTAATTTTTCAATTTCAAAACAAAAATAAAAAGGTATCCCTTTAAATGATTTGTTGTGTGTGTGTGTCCTTCCGCTATATAGCCACATATAATAAATTATTTATAAAATATTAATTAAAAAATAAACCTATTTATATTCTATTTATATCCATTTGATAAATGTATAAATTTTTCTAAGTTTAATTGGTTTTTGGTGTGTTTAGTTTTTTATTTTTTTGTATTTTTTGTGCGCATATTAAGTGAATATTATATTATAATTGTATAATCCTTATCCTTTTATTTATACACAAATCCATTATATTGCGTTTATTGTTTATTATATGAAATGAATAATAATAATAATAATAATATTATTATCATAAATTTTGTAAATATTCCATTCATCATCTAAAAAGCATAATTTTTTTTTTTTTTATAAATACTTTATTTTGTGTTTATCATACAAAAAATAAAAATAAAATAAGTATAATATAACCAATTTTTTACTATGCACAAAACACAATACAGAATTTATATACACACATAAAATATTTATTTAATTTACAATCAATATTTTTTTTTTTTTTTTATTTATTTATTTATTATTTTCTCTTATGGTGGATATATTTTATAAAAATGTACAGTTATTCGGGAAATTATTTGAATAATATTTTGTTAATAATTAATTGGTGGTTATAATAACTCTATATATTTTTACCCTGATATGATTTGAATTTTTCCGAATAATACCGAACCGAAAGATACGGAAATCCCCGGGCCGTCTAAATTTTAATTTAAGGCTTTTATCAACTACGCCCACAGATTCAAATAAAATATCCAGTATTATATAAGATCTTTCACATTTATTGAATGGTTTTTTTCATATTCTTTTGAGATAATATTTCTTTAGATCATAAACAAACAGAAATTCGAATGAATTACTTATTCGATTCGATTGTTAATTAAACTATATATAGATTTTTAAAAAAAAAAACCATAATAATTTTTTTGTTAAACTGTTTTTGCATATTAATATTTCTACGTTTTTTTTTTTTTTTTTTTGTTTTGCTTCTATATAAATATTATGTGTGTGCACTGTGCATATTACAAAAATAAAAACATTGTTGTACAATATATACGAAACAATATATATTGTATATAGACATTTTATTACATGTATTATAGTATATATTATGATATTATAAAAGTTTGAAAACGTTTAACATGGTGATAAATATATTATAATATATAAACAATGACAAAAAAACCATGATAAATATTTAGTATAATGTGCTGTTTGTATTAGTTTTTTCTTTTATATTAAAATATTAAATTCGCTATTTATTTACGAAAAAAAAAACTAAACGTTTATAAGAATTTAAATTCATCATCTTAAAAATTGTATAAAATTGTATATTCTAAAAGTTTGACGTATTCTGTGATTGATCTTTAAACGGATATAATAAATGATTAGAAGAAGCGGATGAAGAAATATATTATGAATAATTTAACTGGAATTGATTAAACGCAGACATATTTAATAACCCGTTTCGTTGCCGGTTTATGACTCAAAATATATTAAAAACGTTTTGGAGGATAAACGTGAATTCATTTTCTACCTCTATAAGGTTTATTTGTATTATTTTTTTATAAATATTATACACGGGGTTCGAGTAGATATAGCGGAATCATGTAGTCCTCGGATTATTTCCCGCAAAAAATCGTTTTAAAAATCGCAAAAATCGAGGTAAAGTGGGGTTTTTTGTATTTTTTTTTTAACGAAGAATGGGATATCTTATATCAGACACAATAAGGGTAGTGTAAGATTCTAAGTGATTAAAACCGGTCCTTGGATTGCATTATAATCGAATCAGACCCTTTTTGGGTCCCTTTTCGTACCTCCGATACCCAGTTTGCCACTCAGGTTTTCCCACCCGATTTCTCATCGAATATTGTGTCCCTCGTTATCTCAAGCATCTGTTAGAAGGGAATCCGTCCCATCATCTCACTCTCGGGGAGGAATAAACGTCCGGTTACCCTCCCCCTTATGCTTTCCAAAGCCGGAAATTTGCACACGATGTGCATTGCTGTTTCTTCATCCGCTAGACAGAATCTACATGTATCATCTATAAGAATTTTCATCCCCACAAGATTATGCATGCATCCTCCGTGATGACCAGATGTGATGGTCACCCTGAGAGTTCACTAGGTCATGGCAAGAACATCCCGATTGGTGTTTCCCACTCTCAACCCAGATGTTAGTCTAGATTGTCGGTGTCCTCTTACCTCCTTCTATATTTTCTGATGTTCGGAATAATCCATTTCTCGACTAGATTCCTCGCCGTACCCCTGCTAATCGCCAGGTACGGTTCTGGTCCAACGAACGTAGTGGACGTTCCGCTTTTTGCTAAAGTGTTCGTCCTCCCCTTTCGTTCGTCCCCTTTCGTCCTCCCCTTTCGATTACAGTGGTATGTAAAATAGAGGTTTTCACTCAAAAATTTAGCTATACATTTTAAACTATTGAACTGAATCTAATCAGCAGGTACTTAATTAGTAGGTAATTGAATTGCGTTTAATTTTGGTTAAAGGCAAACTTTTGCAAACTGCTTTGCCGTTTGGCGGAAGATATTGACACTTAAAGTATGAAAACTCAATTTCGTTTTAGAAAAATCGTTTTTCCTCAAAATTTGTGTCGATAAAATAATGTCTTATAACCTTTTTCAAGCCTTACGAAAATTGTCTTGTGTATATTTTTCGTATGACTAGAATATGCATTTTAGGAGTTATTTAACTTTTAAAAACTATCCATAAATAATGTTAATAACACAAAATATCACCCAGAATACAAGTTGTTGCTTGAAATATTCTCAGGATTACGTGATATTCGTTTAGGATTGATTAGATTATGTAATATTCGTTTAGGATTGATTAGATTACGTCGTTTAGGACACCCTGTATATGTTTTTACAATATTTTCCACTTTTATGGAACATTTAATTAATATATCGCGCCAAAATTGTTATCAATATATATTTAAATATAGAAAAATATGTTCATATAAGATTTTTTAAATTATTGGATCAATTGAATGTTCAAGTTCCAATGTGAAGTGGTAGCTACAAATACCAATAAATAGTTTCGTTTCATAGAACAAAACAAAACCCCCCACATTCTTAAAAAAATTGTTTCACCTCCAAATACCTCCTAATCTATTTTTAAACTAAATAGACTAAATAGACTAAACTAAATATTTTTAAACTAACTAAACTAAATTTTTATATGTATACGTACTTTTTATCGAATTAGTTTTTACTTTATGATTAAATATTGCTTAATTGATTAGTGTCGAGTGATGAGACATTAAAAATTAATATATACATAGTGTAAGTGTAATTAAAGAAACCATTATATAATATTAAATTTTTTTTGATAAACCCTCACTATAAATAAATAAAGATATTACTTTATAAAATATATATAAAAAAAAAACTATATACCTATAATAGATAAATACATCAATAAAAAAAAATTAACGATTGTTTTGTATATATACTACATAAGGGACATACAACAAAACGACGTTCACAAGTATATTATATATATATATATATATATATATATATAGTTAATATATAATTTAATTTAAATTACTATGTATAGTTTTAAAGGTAATATAGTAATAATAATCATCATTGAATATATACAGCGGTGGTCAGTTAAATAACGCACCCATTTCTTGGAATGAATTCTTAAAAATATCTAATGGAAGCAGTGTTAAACTGACTAACTAAGGGAGTTTATAGAAATGAAACAGTAATACATAATTTCATAATTAATATAAATAAATATTTATATTTTCTTTAACCAAAAAAATTCTGAACATAACTGTACATAAAAAATTCTTAAAGTTAAGTGGTCATGTAAATAGCACAGTCCGCACGAACTTTGGCTTTATTTGCATCACAAAATAAAAAATTAATAAAAAATTGATTAAAAGTTGATTTAATATTTTGTTGGGAAACTTTGCATTTTAATTACTTCAACACATCGATGAGGCGGGAGGCATACTTTCCACCAAACGTTTGCATCGATCTGATGACATTGCAAAAGCCAAGCCTCTTGCACTACGGCCCACAATTTCTCCAAATTTGTTGGTCGATTATCACTAATCCCTTTTTCGACATCTCCCCACAAATTCTCGATGGGGTTCACCCCGGACTTAGTGCGGTCTAATCCAATAAACTAATTTGTTGTTCTAACATCCATCTTTTTATGCAACGAGCGGTGAGTTTGGATCGTTATCGTCCATAAATTTCCTCTTAAGTGGCATACTATCATCAGCATATGGTTCCATTGCGTATTCAAGTATATGTTTTTATACATATACTGATCCATTTTTCTATTCTATTCTGTGTATTGGACGAATACCATGCCAAGATAGCGCTCCCCAAACCACGATTCTACCGCCAGCATGTTTTGTCTGTTTTTAATGTGCATAATGGATTGATGCTTTGATTACGTAGAAGTCTTACATATACTTTTCTATCCGATTCGCACATCGATTATACTTCGATTCATCGGTCCATAACACACATTTTTCCAGAAAATTATCGGTTTTTGTATATATATATATATAATTTGTACTTGTAAAACTAAAATATTTGGCATAATGAATCACTGTGTTATTATTTAACTGTCCACCACTGTATATATAATAATTCTATATTGTGTGTAATTGTGATAAAAAAATATTTTAACTGACTGACAGTTGATTTACTCATCTTTTTGCAAAATCGCGTGTTTTTGTTATTCTGAATTTCTGTATTTCTGATAGTCAAATTAAATACAATAAAAAAATATTCTTATCTTTTGTTTTTTTTTTGTTTTATTTTCTATATATTATACATAAAAATGATTAACAAAAAAAATTTTTTTAATCTTTTTTAATATTTGTGTTAGCTTGGAGATTATAAAAAAATTATATACTCGGTATATATCTGAAAAACAAAAAAAAATAAATACAAAACAAAAATTTATTGTTATTTTATTGTAAAATAAATAAAACCTCTTCTATCTTATATCTCTCTATAAAAGTATAAAAAATTGTATTTAATTTATTTTGATATCATCACGTGTATTGTAAATTTTATAAACATTTATGTAAGTTTTTGCAAAATATTTATTAGAATTAAATAGGAAAAAGAATAGGTGAATGTTTATTTATTGTTATTATTGTAAAAATATAATGATTTGTTTTTTTTAACAAATCAACAAATTTATAATAATTTAATTGTAATCAGTTGTTTTTTTGTAGATTGTGACGATTAATTACATTTGTTTTGTGTATTTTTTGTGTGTTCATTTAAAAAATTATTTAACTTTATATATATATTATAGAATATAGTCATGTTTTGATTTGTCTATATTAAAATTGTAAAATATTGTTCGTGATGAATTTTTTTTAATATAATGTTTGAATTTAATTAGATTTTTATAGACATATTGGCATTTATATTGAGATATAATTGTACTTATATAATACAATAAATAATGATGATGTGAGGATGATGTTGGTACAAATACAAATAAAAAATCTGTTTGTTTGACTGTAAAAACTATTTAACATATATGCAATCATAATTTTATATAATATACTGCCAAAGTAAAAAAAAAACCAATTAATTATCATTTCTGGTCATTAATTTATAATTTAATTTACTTTAACAAACATTCGTATAAAGAACACAATAATAAAAACAAATCTCTCAATAATAAACTTTTTAGCCCCATTCAGTATATAGTTATATGAAATACATAGAGTTAATTTAATTCGTGGATGCATTAATTCGTGGGGTTTTCTAAGAGTGGGCGTTACTAGTATTATTTCGCATCGTGTTCATCCGTGACTATATTATTTGAAAGCTACTGTTATTGCGCATCATTGGGAGTTGATCAAGTAACCATTTCCAGACGTTTAAAAGCATCGGGATTCCTCCAAAAGCTTGGAAATTGGGTGCCGTATGAATTAAAGCCAAGAGATATCGAACGCCGATTCTGTATGTCGGAAATGTTGCGTCAATATCACAAAAACAAGTCATTTTTGCATCGGATTGTTACTGAAGATGAAAAATGGATTCATTACGATAACCCCAAGCGCAAGAAATCGTATGTGAAGCCTGGTCAACCATCAACACCCGAATATCCATAGCGCCAAGGTCATGCTCTGTATTTGGTGGAATCAGAAGGGTGTTTTGTGCTGTTGAAATCGGGTCAGACGATCAAAGGGCACCTCTACCGAACACAATTAATTTGTTTGAAGAGAGCGATTGCGGAAAAACGACCAGAATATGCAACCAGACACGAAATCTAAATTTTCCATCAAGACGACGCTCGGCCACATGTTTCAAGACCGGTTCAAAACTATTTGGAAAACAGTGGGTGGGAAGTTCTACCTCACCCGCCTTATAGCCCAGACATAGCCCCTTCTGATTACTACTTGTTCAGATCAATGCAAAATGCCCTCACCGGAATACGCTTCACTTCAGAACAGTGTATCAAAAAGTGGCTCGATTCATTCTTCACCACCAAGCCGGAGAAATTCTTTTGGGATGGAATCCACAAACTACCAGAAAGATGGGCAATTGTTGTAGCTTCCAATGGACAATACTTTGAGCATTTATGTATAACCATTTTTTCACAATCAAGCCTTAATTTTCGAAAAAAAACCGCATAAATTAATGCATACTCCCAATATAATATATTAATATTAATTATACTTTTCTTCCTTATATACATATACTATTTTTTTGTCTGGTTATAGTTAACAAAATTCTCGAGAAATTGTTATCATTACAAATTTCCATATAACCCTGTGATCTCTCCTTTCTGGAGCGTCACTTATTTTTTGTTTTTAATAAAGGCTAGGAAATCTTCCATATAGTTAACAGATTCTTACTGGATCTAATACAGGGCTTCGGCATCGGGAATGTTTGCAATATCCTCGAATCTGACCGCATTTTAGCCCCTTTCATTCAATTTTCCTGAGAACTTCCCTATTGGTGTTTCTTATATATACTCTCAATCCAAATGTTATCTTAGATTTTCTGTGTTCTTTTACTTTCTTCCATCGTTTCTGATATTCGGCAATAATCCACTTCTTGACAGTATAAGTCCTTCACCATTCTTCCAGCTAATTGCTCTCTTTAACGAAGATTGTTTGAAATCTGTTTTTATGTTCTGTATATAAGAAATAAAATCAATAATCGATAGAAGTTTTCATAAGAAAATCATCACAATTTTGATATAAAAATCGTTACGTTATTCAAAAATATAGATAAAAATTTGTTCATAATTTGTGTAAAAATCGTCAATATTATACAGTTTACATGACAATTCAGATGCATTTTCTGGCTTATTTATCATCAAATTCATATAAATGATCCTATTTATCACATTCCTTTTATTGGTTTTACACAAATTCACTCACAACTTTGAAAATTACAAACTAAAACCAGATCAGTAATGATAGAAATATAATAAAGGTCTGGATATACAGATACCTATAGATGACTAGAAATATATTTTTATATTCTATAAAAATAATCAAATAACATTCATTGGAGCATTTTAGGAACACAGAAGAAAATCCATATACGCAGTGATTGTAAAATTTTGTTTGTATATGCAATAATTTTCTCAAATCGTTGGGAAATTCATCAAAGATTATTAAATAAAAATCCTTACATGATTTTTATTGTTTTCACTCGAATTTTTCTATATGGAAAAGGTTAGAAAAGTTTTTTTTCTTTAAAAAAAAATATATAACACGAAACACCAATAAAAAGAGATTTTTAATGTTTCTATATAGCAGAATTTATTAAATCTAAATCAGTTTGGGTTGAGTGTTTCAGAAAAGAAAAAGATATAACGAAAAATATCATATAGATTTCGTTTGGATAAATCGTTCATTTCATTATAGCTTATTTCGATAAACATAATTTTTATATGTTAAATTCTCTATTAAATTTGGGAATGTCTTTGTCCAAATATAGTTTTACATATGCGGAACAATAATATAATTATTGCAGCTAAAAAGGAGGCGACTAGCATTGGATTGGATTTTGGAAGAAGATTTGACCAAGAAATTCTTTCATTCTGAAAAATGTTTATAAAGCATTTATATAAGATCACATCTATGGAATACAATTCTTATACATACCATTGGCCGGTTCGCCAATTACAGTTTTTAGTAACAGGATCGAAAAACATGTATTCTGACTGATCAGAAATGAAACTGTATATAACAAATTCCATTGAATTATTGGATCATGGACGTACATAGTATTCTAATGTTCTAATGAAAGGGTCAAATTAATTCCTGTGTCCATATTAACTTCACTCTTATAATTCAAGAAGTTCTCAAAACGGCACATAATGATATAAAAATTGTTTTAAAATGTCATATGATGTTATATTAATCATTATACATATTTATTATAAGTATATTAACCTATATATTTATATAATTGAACGTCCGATAACAACAAATTTGATACACTCGTAAACATACAAAAACAAAAAAAAAATATGAGGAATTAATTTATTAAATCACAGCAAAACAACACACTGTATAAATTTTATTGATAACATTCTTCTTCTTCTAAGCTATCAATAAAAGTTATCAATAAAAGTTTTATATAACCATTTTATAGTTAAACCATAAAGTTAAATCAAATGTTAAGCGCTTCCAAAAAACTTACCTTTAATTGTATATATATGAAACAAAACAAAATATATCATAAAAATTAAATATAACAAGACAAAAATAAATATAGTTTTTCTTTCATATAGTTTATTTTGGTGTTGTGATTGAGACAAAAACCAAAATAAAATGTTTTTAAGATAAATTTATTATGCGACTTTCGATTCGAATAGTGTAATTTATGATATATAAAAATTACTTAAAAATTTTCTTAATTTTTCACAATGAATTTTTAATTTTTTTGTATTTAAATAAATCACATACCATTCGGTTAGGATTATAAATATAAATTAAAAAAAAATTAAGTCTAATTAAGTCTGATATCAGATTGATAACTATACGCGACATATAAATAAATTTTATAAATTTTGAGCGTCGTCAGTATAAATAATTTCTTGTCTGTGGTATATAAAAAAAAAAACATTTAAAAGATAAAAAATTAAATACCTATAAGAAGGTAAATTTTTTCAATTAATATTTAAATACATATCTATATGAAAATTTATATAGTATAATTACAATGTGATTTATAAAATAATATCAAAACCCATTTTTTTTTGTTTATCAATTTTTTCGAATACATTAATTCATTTTTATTTAAAAAAAAAAATCCATAAACAAAAAAGGTGTTAATTTAATTTAAAATTTAATATATTGTAATATTTTTGGCAAAAATATTCACATTTTTTTTGTGTCTATTTTAGTTAGTTTAATTGCAAACCTCAAAACGATCACTGTATAAAAATTGAACCCGGTTATTGTTTATATTAAAATAAAAAAAAAACAATTCATAGAAATAAAGTGCATTACATCATTGCAGAAGAGATAGTGTAATTATTATTGATAATTTTCTAAGTAATTTTCTACTACAGAAAAAAGATATAGTTTTTAAGACATTTAAATAACAAAACTGTTTATTGTTTACGGAATATACTCTTATTTATACTCTGTTCCTATAAATTTACTTGTATCTTGTTAAAAAAAAAAAGTTTTTAATTTTAAAAAAGGTCGCTATATTTAGAGAAGGTTATTTCCAATTTTTTTTTTTGTTTTTGAGTCATTTGCAAAATTTCCTTGGATAAACAACACAAATTTAAAATCATATATTTTTAATTTCAATAGATTTTCTATGAGTATTTGTTTATCACAAGATATAAATTAAATTGATTTGTTATGATTTTGGACGGCGCGCGTGTTTTTTTTTGTTATTGAATGTGATTTGAAATAAATTATAATTTATATCTGTTTCTGTGTATGGTATTATCATAATAAATTGTATATTATCAATCGAAATCGATACAAAAATTGACTATTTTTATTTTAATTTAATAGTATTCTTAAAAACTAAACACAATTGATTGAATTTGCATTGGTTTTATTATATTATAAGCACGTACGAGACTTTTTTGTTAGTTTTTATAGTATTGAGATTTATTTATTGAAAAATGTTTACCGGTTTTTTTTTTTTATTTATCAACTTTACGTTTCAGATATCGGAATTGTTATCATGTACTAAAAATGAAAACAGAGAAATGCTCGCAAAGGTCATTCGTCGCTCGTTTAAGACTCTTTCGTTATAAAACTACTGAACCGACTTATCTGTTAATCTTGGGAAAAGTTTAGAAGCGACTTAGATAGAAAATTTCCTCCAAATCGATCGAGTATAGTTTTGGAGGAAAAGTTGAGACAACCGGGATATTTTTCTGGTTAAACTACCTTCGATTTCTAGATTGGGCGAGTTCCTTGAAAAAATAAATTATAGAGAAATTATAACTTATAGAATTCATCCTAAACAGAGACCTTTGCGAGTAACCGGCAAATTGGTCATATAAAAGAAAAAAATATGAATATTTTTATCCTTTCTATGATGAATTTGAAAAAAATATGTTATATTTTCCGTATCAATGAGATATTTAGAGGAAAAAATCAGAATATCAATAGAATAAATAAAGGAATGCTGGACCTTTACATATTTTTCCGAATAATTCCTAACACATTAGTTATTCTCGTACCAAAAAAAAAAACTATAGATTCTGATCTATATTTCTTATTTTTTGTTATTATTCCAACCGCCCATCATAATATACTTACTTTTGTGCTCCAACAACCTACAATTGATTTTGGGCGTCCAACAGCAGCATTCTCCAACTTTACCTACTCACTGCCAACGTCCGCCAGCCGGAAACTTCAAAAGCCCGAAGGTCCGCTTCCATTTTATCTTTTCACCTACTCCGCGGTCTTCCAACACTCTTTGATACATCTGGTTTGATCCACCGTTCCGCATTTTTGACATTTTTCTTCCGCTTAACATCATAAAAGATTCCACTACGTCACAATTTGTTTATTATTTAAATAATATTCCATTTGAATGTGCTGAAAAGTAAAATTTACCAAATGTCTGCCATTTAATTTCAATCCATCATTGATTGTCTCTGTTACATTATCAAGTTTATAAAAAAAAAAAATGAAAATACCTCCATCACAAACACACATGGCATATTAAATAAAATTGTTCATTATCACAATTATTTATATATATTCTGATGGGTTACATTTCACTAATCATATAGACACAACAATATACATTTATAGATAAATGAATTAATCTCATATTTATATTATTATTATTATTATTAGTACAAAATCGTTGTATTATATATATACACGCGATGTGTACCAAATAGATAAAACAATTATAAAAAAGAAAAAAAAACACACATATTTGTTGTTTAGTTAATATACGAAATCTTCGACATTCATTCATCATCTGTGTTTTTTTTTCTCTTTTCTTATATATTCTTTTCATATAGATATACAAAATAAAAAACTATAAACATTTATAAAACCATCCAAAAACAAATAAAAAAATCCAATAAGATTTATAAATAAATTGATATATAGAAGAAACAAAAATAAAAATGGCAGCAGTACAATCACCAATAGCAATATGTACACGTTCATCGGATTATAAAGATGATGTTGCCCCATTAGAATATCATGGACATTGGGAAGCGATTGGTGTTGCATGTGTTATAAATACGGGAACATCAGCAATGGTAACATTTTCAAAGCGTAAAGAACAACCGTATCTAATTGGTGGTCCCCTAAAAGATAAATATATATTTGAACAATTACATTTCCATTGGGCGGACACCGATGAATCTGGTTGTGAACATACATTAGAAGGAAATACGTAAATTGAGAATTTTTTTTTTTTTTGATTTGTATTCTTTTCAATAATCAAAAATCAAAAATATTAATATATTAATTTTGTTTTGTTTTACAACGAAATATGTTGTTAGATATTCAATGGAAGCCCATGCTGTACATTATAATTCAAAATATAAAAATTTTAGTGAAGCTGCAAATAAACCAGATGGTTTGGCTGTTACTGGGTTTTTTATACAAGCATCGGGTGATAAAGATTGTCCAGAATTTAAGAAAATCACTGAAGGTATACGAAATGTACAAATACCAGATACAAGAGCTGCATTAGATTCAGGTAAATTTCTGTATAAAATTAAATTTTTAATAGATTAATTTCATTTTAATTTTGATTATTTTCACTGTCCAATTTTATAACTTTGTGGTGTAAATGTTAAAAATGCCAACCTAAAATTCTAACGAAATTTTTGGGGTCGTAGGTTCGAATCCTACTGAATGCATAAAATATTTTTGTGTTTTCGGTTATTTTTCGAATCTGAATTTTAATACAGTGTTGTATTTTTCGCTTGCGGTTTGTCGTACGTTCGTCGTACCATAAAAGACACAAATTAAGGAGCTAACAACAGAAGGCTGTTCTTGGACGCTAAAACCAGATTGTTGTTTGTATAGCCAAAAATTAATTTTTTTAATTTTTAATTTCACAGATTGTTTATCATGGATTGGATTACAGGAATTAAGTAAACATTATTATTCATATCGAGGATCATTGACAACAGCACCATATTTTGAAAGTGTCACATGGATATTATATAGAACACCGATTTATGTATCAAAACAACAGGTAAATAAACAATTTTTTTTTAATTAACATAACAGAAGTTTTATGGTTTTTTTTTCATTAATTCTAAAACAGATTTTCTTTAAAAATTTTATCGAAATTTCTACATTCTTTTCCATTATATGCGATTAAGTTAAATATTTTAAGTAATGAACATTCCGCATTTTATATAAAAAAACCAAGACAAGATAATTTTATTTAACAAAAAAAAATAATTTATATAAATAAAATAACACAAAACATACAGATAAGAAGAAACTTTCGTTTATGGGGTTTTTTTTTTTAAATCAAAAACACATTTTTGTATGACAAAATTTTAATTTTTATATAATTTTGAATTTCACGTATATATGGAAAACAAAAGAAAAGATAATTATTATGATATATATGGAGAAAATGATATCTAGAAGAAGATAATGTCACAATTTTTGTTTTGTATATATAATTATTATGATAATTACAATCGGTAATTGTTTTAATGATTGTGGTTTTTGTGGCGAGTGCTGTAAGAATTCTTGTTTTACCACAGAACCATAGAAGATTATTTTAATAGAATTGGAATAATTTAATAGATTTTTTGTCAAATTCTGTTTTAAGATTTCTCTAAAATTTAATAGATTTTCGAATTTTCAAGAATAAGTTAAATTCTAAGAAAATATAAATTAGAATTAAACAAAAAAAGCTCTTCGTTAGATAATTTGCTGCCTACAAAATAGACAATTGTTCTATGAGAATCCTAATTTTACAGAATTTTAATAAGTAAAATCCGTTTTACGATTTATATGCAATTTTATTCTATAATTTTCAAACAATATAAGTTACAAAATTTCATGTTAAAAAGAAAAAAGGCAACTTGAAACGTTTCTGAAATTCCTTTTAAATATTTTTACTGTATTATTTAAATAATTTTTCGAATTTTAGAAATCCTTAATACGATGAATTGTCCTTTGCTAAAATAAATAAAATAAACAACAGGAAAAATTCAACAGAAAATCAAAATTCAAATGTTCTTAATTTTAAAAATCAACATTATTTTTTTAATTAATCATTTTTTATTTTTCTAGGTTGCCGTATTTCGACGACTACAATCCTGTCCATTAGATGATAATAAAAAAATTGTAAATAATTATAGAGAAATTCAAGTATCACCAAAAGAACCTGAAATTACATTTGCACGAAATGTTGCCAAATTAAAATCAAAACTATAAAAAAAAGATCACAAAAACACAAAACACACACACAAATTTATATTAGATAAAATAAAATTTTTCAAATTTTTGTTTTATATAAATTTAAATATATTTTCAAATATATTTTGAAATAATATAATTAAAAAAATAATATATAATAATATAGAGATTAATTAATTTTTCTTCTTCTATATAAATAAATATATCATTGGTTGTGTTTATGTTTAAAAGAAAAAAGAAACTAAATTATTTTTCCAAAGTTAATTATAAATATAATAAAAAAAAAACTAAAAAATAAAAAATATTTATGTGATTTTTTAATGGACAAAAATTATTTAATGGACAAAGAAAAAAATTAAACCTTTTTTAATTTTCTATAAATAATGAATTTATTTAATATATATCTATAAGAAATTATTGTACAAGACACAATTTAAGATCCTAAAAATAATCCGCCCCGCCACAAAAAAAATATAGTATATTTTTTTTACGTTAAATTTTTTTTTTTTTTTTTTTGGCATTATACAAAAATATAACGTAATACTGCAGAATTTTTTTTAAATATATTTTAAAAAGTTTAATCAGCGAATTTATTCTAAAACAGAAAAACGAATAAAAATTTTGTATTTTCCTAAAATCAAAAAAAAAAAAAACAGATACGCGAATGTCTTATGTGTATTTAAATAAAGTAAAAACATTTTAAATATTAAAGTTTGTGTGGCCTTTAAAAAAATATAGAAAATAAAAGATATATTTATATATAGAAATACAAGAGAGATAAAAAATATATATATATTTAATTATTGTTAAATATATTATTATTATTATTATTATTAAATAAAAAAATAATTAAAAATTGTTTATATTTATACAAAATATAGTTTACCTTTTTTTTTTTTTATTAAATAATTTCCACTATCAATTAACCGATCATTTACAAAAAAAAAGATTCTCAGGGTTTTTAAATTAAATGGTTCATTATCCAAAGCAGTAAGCAGAATTTCTAAGCAAAACCTCAGTAAACATACAAAAAAAATAACGATGGATTTCTAATTAAAATTAATTAAAATTACTAATATAAAGTAATAAATTACAAAAAATTAAAAAAAAAAAATCAAATAAAAACAGAAAAACCAAAAAAAAAAACAATGTCAAAATTAAATTTAGTAATTGAAAAACAAACTCATTTAGATGATATTAAAGAAAATAATCCATTAATTATTAATAAAAATAGTAACTGTCACCAAGAAGAAGAAGCACAAGAAATAATTAAAAATATTAATTTATTATACTCATATAAAATAATTGATTGTATGAAATTTTCACCAATTAATATAAATGTTTGTACCGCAAAAATTTTAAAATTATCCCCATTGAAATGGATTAATTATGAAAAATTACCGAAAAAAATTAAACTTACAAATACCGGCGAAACATGTAAGAGAAATTTTAACTATATAACGAATAATAAGAGGACGGTTTTTATTAACTTTTATTCTTAATTTTTCTTAACACATATACTAAGTAATATTATGTGCGAAATGGACATGTGAACGTCCATATATTTGTGGAGGTCCCTTATTAGTATCATCATCAGAAGACAATAGTAAATATGTTTTTTCACAAATTCATTTTCATTGGGGTAAAACGGCATTAGAAGGTAGTGAACATACAATTGATAATGGATATCGGTAAATTTTTGCTGAAATAATGCTGAAACAAAATGAAATGTTATTTGTTTTTTAACTCAATCTCTCTCTATAATACAGAATGCCATTAGAAATGCATGTAATACATTTTAAAAAATCATATTTAAATCAAACAGAAGCATTAAAATATGATGATGGTGTTATTTGTTTAGTTTATATGTTTCAAGTAAATTAAAATTAGAATACTAATAATAATAATGACTATGTAATGAATGAATGATACAGATTAAACAACAATTCTAATCTAAATTCAAATAGATACGCTCAAATCATAATCCAATAATACATGAAATTGTATCAAAATTAAATAAAATTCAAATTGCTGATACAACAATTGAAATACCACCATTTCAATTAACAAAATTAATATTTACATTTGACAGTGATTATTATTTATATTGGGGTTGTGCCATAAAATCATCATCATCATCGTCGATGGCCGGCAAAGACAATCATCGGACAAATCAAACTCCTCAAATTAATGATAGTAAACATTTATTATTATGGTTTATATCACGTGAAATAACAAATTTATCATATGAACAAGTTAAATGCAAAAAAAAAAAAAACAAATTTATTATTTTGAAATTCGTTTATTTACTCTTATATTTATATTATTTTAATTTAAATTTTTTTTTTTATACAGTTGGGATTATTTCGACAATTGTTAAATTTTAAATTATGTCCCATAATAAGAAATTGGAGATGCATTCAAGGAGAAGAAGAAAAAAAAGAAAACAAACAAATTTTAAAATTACACAATTCACAAATATTTCACATAAATCCAATGTATGAACATACAAATTCAACGTTATCACCAATTTCAAAACGTTTTGAAATCGATTCACGAATTCATAATCAATCGTCCGGTCACAATCGAAATGCAAACATACGGAATTCATTAAAAAACGATTATATTGTACGTACATTAATGGATCAAATACGAATATGAGAAAAATTTAAAAAAAATTCAATGATTATACAAATAAAAGAATTAATTAAATACTAAATTACATACGTACACGCACAAACACACTCAAATTTTACCTAAAATTATTATCAAAAAAATTTTTTAATTAAAGTTTTTAATTTTCTATATGCCTGCGTTTTTTTTTCTCCACACACATTTCTTATTTTACAAAGCCATTTTACGTCCTTCAATTGATATATCAACAGCACGTCGTGAACCTTTAATACGTTTTTGATCAATGAATTTTTTCAAATGTTTTTCATATCGATTTGGTTTCTTTTTCGTTATCTAAATATATAAAACAAACAAAAATTTAGTTTTATTTGTAAGGCAAGGGTAAGCTAAAGTTTAATAATAAAAAATTAAACATACTCTAGTCATATCAGTATCATTTGTTGATTTCGGACGTACAACATAGTCTTTAATTGATGGCTGTGGAACTCTGGCTCGACTCACCCATCCTTTATCACCCGGTCTTAACAGTCTAAATTAAACAAATAAAAACATACATACATTACAAATACATTTTTCTTGGTTTCAAATATACTTTCATACTTTTCTCCATTTGTAAATTGTAACGAACGATCGTCGTCCCGTTTACTTGGAACCACACTACTTGGTTCCGGACTATTACGTCGTTTTTTAAATGGCATTTGATCCAAATCTCTCTGTTGACGTTCCTCACGTGTCAATGCACCCAAATCAGCACTTAAATTAAATATTGGTCGTGCCCATTCCGATATTAAACGTCCCGCACGATCGCGATTTAATTTTGTTTCACGTGGATGTTTATATAAATACATAACCGCTTTACCAATACCCGATTGTTTTAAATAGGATTTATCAATTGTTGGAAACTAATTATCAGTTTACATAAAGAAAAAAAGATTATTATTATTATTATCGTATTTTGATAATATTCATTAAAACTTACATCAGATAATAATTTTAATATTTGTTCACGTATTTGTAAACATGGTAAACTTTTATTTGGTAATGGTGCCAACCAATCCGTTAACACATTCAATATATTATGTTCTAAAAATGCCAATTGTAAATCTTTTTTTATCAATTGTGACATTACTTGCTTTAACATTGATATTTTTTTGGTAGCCGGTAATAATTTTACATTTAATTCTCGATCATCCTGAAAATGTGGGAGAAACAAAAATTGGTAATTCGATTTAGAAAATTGGGTATTTTTTACAGTTTTATATTTAAGAATTTAAATGAAGCAATTGTTTTGGAGTTTGTTCGTTCAATGGATTGTTCAATGAGAAAATATAATGATTGATGGAAAATGATTGGAGGGAAATTAATAACTTACTTCAGCTGCTTGTTTCATATTTTGTAATAATTGATCGATAATATCATCATTATCATTAATTATATCAATATCACGACGTTTTCTACGTTTTGTTTTCTCATCACGTTTACGTGCCATCATTAATTCAAAATCGGATGCAAATTCATTTCTGTACATAAAATTACACATTAATTGAAAATATAAACTTTATAAAACAAACAAAAACAAAATACCAACCCTTGTTGTTCATTATCATTAACAATTCCGTCATCTGAACTATCACCATCATTTGTCAGTTGATTTTTATTACCATCATTTTCATTTCTTTCCACATTCGATGCTGATGCATTTTCATTATCAATCATGTCATCGTCACCTTCATTATCAGTATCCGTTATTTTCGCACGTTTTTTCTGAACTTGTCCATCTAAAACACAAAAATTAATTTTTCTTTTTCAATCACAACATACATTATAAATGTTTTCTAAATTGCAAAATATACCTTCATCATTTTCGGAATCACTTAAAACAGCACGTTTTTGTTTTCGGTTAACGGGTGATCCAGATCTACTTCTCGATCCAGAATAACTGCTACGCGAACGTGATCTGGATCCATGTCTGACACGTCGTGTATCCCTAGAACCACTACGGCTACGTCGTCGTGATCCACTTCGACTACGTACTGAACCACTACGACTGCGACTACGAACCGATCCGCTTCGACTACGTGCTGATCCACTACGACTACGTCTTGAACCACTGCGGCTACGTCTGGAGCCACTGCGGCTACGTCTTGAACCACTTCGACTACGTACTGATCCACTTCGACTACGCGCTGATCCGCTACGCCCGCTACGTGCCGAACCACTTCGACTTCGCCGCGATCCACTACGACTTCGTCTTGATCCGCTACGACTACGAACTGAACCACTTCGGCTACGTGCTGAACCACTTCGACTTCGCCGCGATCCACTACGACTTCGTCTTGATCCGCTACGACTACGAACTGAACCACTTCGGCTACGTGCTGAACCACTTCGACTACGTACCGATCCACTTCGACTACGTACGGATCCACTGCGGCTACGAGCTGATCCACTACGACTACGTGATCTACTATGACTTAATTGTCGTGGAGATCTACTTTTACTGTTACGTTGCAATGATGGACTTCGATCTTTTTCAAGGGATGCACGTCCTCGTGCTGGTGAATGTGGCGGTGGTGTAATACTTCTTGATTTACTTCGGGATTCTCTTACCGTTTCTGGTGAACCATCACGAACATCAACATTTGAAATTTGTCGTTCTGTTGACGATGACCGTGACCGTGATCGTGTATTACGTGGTGGTGGTGGTGATGCATCCTCATTCATTGTTGTTGTTGTTATTATTGATGCATTCTTATCACTTTGTGATGTATTCGATGCATTACTGTCGCTTCTTGGACGTGAAATATGATTTGGCGAACCATCATCAATTGATTTATTCGTTGGTGATTCTGGTGGGGATGCTAATAATGGTGATGCTGGCGATGGAGATAATGCATTTGCTGTGTATTTCGTAAATTGTCGAAAAATTATAATTTGTTTACCGATAAATAAAACAAAATATGAAAGAAATATTTGATACTATTTGATGGGTGATGTTTAATAATTGATTAAATATATTGGAATATTAAGAATATATAATTAATTTTAATTTTTTATTGTATTTTTCATAATGGCAATCTATTGAAATCTATACAAATTTTGTTTTTGTTTTTTTTTTATTTGCCTACATACCATCTTGATCCATAGTTTTTATTGTTGATGAAATTTCTTCAATAGCCGGTCTTTATACAGTTTCCAATTTATTAATTATATTTTTAATTTTTAATCGGAAATAATTAATATTTATTAATTTTTAATATCGTTTTTTTACCTAGTACACGCTTTGCTTTTGGCTTCAGTATTTTTTTTGTATTGTATAAAAAAAATATTTTATTGTTTTTGCTATTTTTTGTTTGTGGAACGTCAAAAAAATTACACTGTACTGTTTTTGTGGTGTATTCATTTGAATTTTCACTCAATTATATAATAACAAAAACTGCTAGAAATAATTTTTTAATCACTCAAAAATAATTACTTGAATCCCTCTACCGAAATTTGAAGTGTCAAAAAAAGAAAATTTTTTTTAATTGTTTGTTGTTGTTGTTGTTGGGTTTTGTTTCTTTTTTGCAAAAATTTAGTGAAGAAAGAAAATTGTGAAATAAAAGAAATAGAAAATAATATAAATAATAATTTGTATTAATATTTGTATTATTTTTTATTATTTTGAATTAGTTTTTAATAAATATTTATTCATTCATTTATTAATGAAAAATAAATAAATTCAACTACAATTAAATTGTCTATGTAGCAAAAATATAGTAATATAATATTAAAAAATAGTTTTTGTTACAAAAACAAAAAAAATGTCATCAAAATATAATAAAAAAAAATCCCACACCACCAAGAATGCAAACAACAACAACAACAACAACAACAGCAGCTCAACATCAAATACCACCAGTTATTTACCTGCAGATTTTTACGTAGACGATTATGATGAAGTGAATATAATTTTTTTTATAGTTTATATATAAACAAATGCATTTTGATTACGTTTCATGTGTGAATAAAAAAAAAAATGTTTAATTTGTACACAGGATGATTATTATGGAAATTTTTCAATGTCAGCAAATATCCGAAAAACATGTGAAAATATGAAAATTACAATTGTTGAAGATATCACATTAAAGGCTGGTTTAAATGATCAACCATTTGATGCAACATTAGATTCGTACGCTGAAGCTTCATTTCAACAAATTAAAAGTATTCATGGAATGTGTAAGTATATGCAGATTAATTGGAATTTTTACACATGCGATTTTCAGATGGGTAATTGATTTTGATGAGTTCATTTTGGTAATTGATTGGGTTTATATACCGATAATAAATATAGCACAGAAGATAATTCAAACAAATGTTCTTTAAAAAATTCTCATCCCATTTTGCCTTTACCTACAATTACTAATTTAATAATGATTTTTAGTGGTTAACTTCCAAGAATTGTAAAAATATAATAATAATAGAATATAATGAATATGATTATGATTTTATTTAATTCCATTATTCATTTCATTTTCTCGTTAGATCAACGTGGACCAACATTATCACAGCATATTCAACAATTTTATGGGAATTGTTCAAATCCATTTTTATTTGCATTGAAAATGTTTGCAAATTGTCCGGATTGCAATACAACAAAATTGAATACATTACCTTATATAAGTAAATTGCATTATTAATATAATTTATCACTTTATAATTTTTTATTTACGTTCATTTTGTGATCGTTTTTTTTTTGTTTGTTTTTGTTTTATCGTATTTTTAGTTTTAACAGAATTACGTAATTATAAATTGAAACATCAACAAGATGATAAAAATTTATCAAATTTAATTGATATTAATTTAAAAATGGTTGCATTCAACTTTATAACAAAATTAAATATACAAACATTATTTAAAATTGTTATTGATGCCTATGAATTAATAATTGATAAAGAATTATTTATTGATAAAATCAAAGAGTTAATTGGCCAGCATAAACATAAAGAAGCATGTCATTTAGCCTATGAATTACAATTATATGATGAATTTACAATATTTGATATGGTTTTACCATTGCTGCTACAAGATAAAATATCCGTAGCCGAAATGTATTTGGATAAGGCAAAACATTTACAAATACCATTATTAAATTTATTAGATTCATTTTTTGATAAATCATCAACGGTACAAAATATTTGTTCAAATTATATTTCGTAAGTATTAAAATAGAATAATTGGTTCTAAATTATAGAATAATTAACTAAACATTCGTTTCGTTTCATTTTTTTTATTGATTTCTATCCATTCACAGAAAATACAATTATCAAAATGTTAATTTAAGTAAAATACAAAATAAACCATTAAATAAATTAATTATGAGATTAGCAAAAAAATATAATGTTAGCAGTGATAGTATACCAAATATTATGCGTTTAAAAAATTACGGTGTATTACAATATATTATGCATAAAAAATTCAATGAAAATAGTTTAAGTATTGAATCATGGCGTGAAATGATAAAAGATACAGTTTCAAAAGATTCAATTGAATTGCAATCGGAATTAATAACAACATGTTCATTAAACGAATGTACCGATGCATTATATTGGATTGAGTAAGTGAAATACTATTTCTAAACAAATAACTTTGATTCAAATAACTTTTTTTGAATTTTGTGTACATTTACATTTTACAGATATTACAATTATCCTAATGATGAACTTTGTAATGTTTCACGAATATTTGTTGAGAAATGGTAAGCAAAAAAAAAAAATTAATTAACAACTATTCAGAATAAAAAAAAAACAACAATTTTTTGCTTTATTTTAGCGAGGAAAATCGTCGTTTACAAAAAGAAAAAACAACAAACGAAAAATCAATAACAAATAAAATTGATTCATTAAATTTATTTAAATCAAATCAAAATCAAAAAAGTGAAAATAATGCAAATTCTTCAATCGATAATAAGAAAAAACAACAAATTGAAAATAATATTTATCATACATTAAAATTACCGCAATCGGCAATCACAATTGTTGATACAAAAGAAAAATTTTATAAAATGTTAAATTATTTAAATACACAATATATTATAGCGTTTGATGCTGAATGGAAACCAACATTTAATATAAATTGTGATATTGCCCTTATCCAATTGGCTACCAAAGAATGTATATTTTTGATTGATGTTGTCTCATCGATATTATTCGATGACGATTGGAATAAATTGGGAAATTGTATATTTAATAATAATGAAATATTAAAATTAGGTAAATGGTAATTTTTTTTCAATCCTTAATAATATTTTCTAACTTCATATTTTCAATTTTTAAAGCGTTTGCTGTTACCAGTGATTTAAATATGTTTCAAAAAAGTATACCAGCACTGGGATTGGCCAGAGTTTGTTTAAATAATTCATATATTGATTTACAAGATCTATGGATGAAAGTGAATAACGTTAAACATTTTCAATTTCCATATGATGGTATGTGATTAGTTTTTTATATTTTTTATATTTATTTATTTTTATATTATCATATTCCTTCGTCAATCATTTCCTCATAGTCATAGTGTAAATTACACACCTTTACATGATTCATTTATGTTCTTTTGACCCCGAAAAATAAATTAAATTAATAGAATTTTTACTTATTGTTTATTCAATTAGGTGATATTACGGGAGTTTCATTAAAATCCCTAGTTAAATTATGTTTGGGCAAAGAACTGGATAAATCAGATCAATTTTCAAATTGGCAAAAACGTCCATTACGATCCGAACAAATTAATTATGCAGGTAATTTAATTTGTGAAATGATCACATATTAGAAATATTCTTATATTTTTTGTTTGTTTTGTTTTTTCCAACAGCTTTGGATGCCTATTGTTTATTAGAAATTTATGATGTTATTGGAGCACAATTAACCACAATTGGTTATGATTTTAATGAATTTATAAATAAATATTTAGATGATAGTAAAATTGTATTAAAAACAAAACCACAATCACCATCTCAACCATCATCATCATCTGGTATGGGCCGTGCTGCAGCTTGTTCATTAACAACATCACCACCAACATCAACATCAACATCAACTGGATCAAATCAAATGAAAACAAATTGTAATTATAATCAAAATAGACAGCATCAACTGCATCAACACCATCATCAACAATCAACAAAAACAATCAATAAAATACCTGAATCGGAAGTACAACCAAAAAAAATTCCTATACCAATACCAATTGGACCAAATCGTAATTGTGTTAGGTAATTTTCAAAATGGAAAAATTCGATTCAATTAGATAATTTATTAATCCAATTAATTAATTGATTATTTTCCCCATATAGAGTTGAAGATGTTAAATTTATTTGTGATATAATGCTTGATGGTTTAGCAAAAAAATTACGAACATATGGTATTGATGCATTAACATTATCAAATCATGATGATCGTGAAATGTGTATTCGTATTGCAATAACGGAAAAACGTTATATTTTAACAAGGGGTAGTTTTTATTTTCGTGTAAGTTTTTTGAACAAAAAAAAACATAAATTTTAAAAAGTTTTGTATTAATAATTGTAATTGTTTTTTTTTTGTTTAGTGTGTTCAATATGTACCATTAGGACATTGCTATCAGATCATGGGAAATGATTTAATGGAACAAATTGATGAAGTTTTAAAATATTATAATATTACGGTATTTAAAGAGAATATTTTTAGTCGATGTAAATTATGTAATAGTTCAGAGTTTTTTGTAATGTCTGATTGGCAAATGAAAATGATGTTGGATGGATATTATCAATGCAATAATAACAATAATAATTATTATTATAATAATTCAACACCATCAACATCTAATTATAATAGTAATAATAATAATTATCATAATCATAATTATAATCATAATAATAATACAAATAATAATAATTGTGAAAACTATAAATTATTAGCGGCCACGGCCAATAATATGAGAACATGGACAATAAGTAAGTAACATTTTTTTAATTTTAATTTTCTCTCTATATATAAGTTGATGAAAAAAAAAAATTAATTGATTGTTTCCTCTTTTTACTGATAATATTTTTATTTTTAATATATTATTATTATAGATCCAATGCCGGTAAATAAACAATTTGAAACAAATAAAGGCGTATCAATAAAATTTCATGATTTGCCTAAGGCTATCGTTAATTCAGTACAAGTTTTTTATATTTGTGAGGTAAGTACACATTATTTTTTTATATTCAATAAGATTGATTTAATTATTGGTGGTGCTTGTGGTAATGATCTGTTTGACCAATATCATCTAAATATTTTAATTTCTTTTTTATTTTTATTTTTATTCTTAATAATTAAATAGTATTGCGGAAAATGTTATTGGGATGGTAGTCATTATGATAATTTATTAAGTAAACATAAATCATATAAATTTGTGCAATAATAATAATAATAATAAATAAAAAAATTGTTAAAAAAAACTTAAAATTATAACTTTTTATAATAAAAGTTTATTTTTGTTTTGTGATGTTTTGCATCTCTTATATAAATTTGAAATATTATACTCTTAATTGTTTTTATTATTTTATTTTTAAAATGAATTATTTTTTATTTATTCGAATATTATTCTTCTTTTTTTTTTAAAATAACGTAATTAATTTAATATAATAATTATTTTTAACAAAAATGAAAACATTTTGTGGTACAACAAATAAATTTTATTACACAATTAAATTTAAAAATATGTATATAGATAGTATTATGTAAATGACAACAACTAAAAATTATTAATTATATATCAAAAATGAAATGTAAACACAAAGACACAACACGTTATATAAAATATATAATTAAAATGGAATATTTTCTATAAATATAAGGGAAGGTTTTTTTTGTTATTAGTTATATAAAAATATTTTTATTTTTCTAAAGAGATTTTCATCTTTTGTAAGTGTCCTTTAAGTTTACAGATTACCAGGCACCAGGCAGTGATTAATAACTTAATATATGACTATGAGTTTACAATGATTTTTTTTTAAGTTGTTCATTACTACGACAGAATTAAAGTTTAGCGTCTGGCCATTCTCGGGATTCTATTGTCGTATTAACGACTCCTAACGAAATCAATTAATTATATGATAAAATCTATGAAGCATTTGAACATATTTAAATAATTTTTTGGGTTGAGAAATCTATTAAAATATTTTGGATTAATTTATGAAAAATTTTGTAATTAAAATCGAACATATAAATGAGCAAAAAAGAAAGAAAAAAAACGTAAAGTGAAAAGTGCGGAAAGGAAAATTAATTCATATTTTTTTTATTTTAAACAATCAGCGTCAAGTTGAACTTCTGTAAGTTTGGATTGGTCTTAAGAATTGAGATATAGGAAGAAATGCTTATAATTTAAATGATTGATAGGTCATATAACAAGAGTGAACACGCCAACAAGCCCTGGGAGACTCTGTTTTTTTTTTTTTAGTATTGATGTTCCTTGAAAAAATTTGTATATCAGAAAAAAAGTATAGAAAGAAAAAATATGTTTTCTTTTGAACAATTGTCCAATTTGCACTTTATCATATATTGGGTGGGTCTTTAAAACGAATTGTTTCATCTGAATGGATTGATAGTAAATATCCCGAGAATAAGATAGTATTGTCTCTATAATAATCTATAATTGCGAAATAACATTATTTTATCTGAGGTTTTTAACAAAATTATGATTTTATTATTTTTTATATTATTTATGAATCATTCATTTATTTATTTAAAAACCTTATATAATTAATTTAAAAATTAAATTATCTATTCAAATATATCTAATATCTAATAAGTTCTAATATAACTATTTTAGAAATTAACTATTATTTATTAGAAAATTGTATTTACTATCTCAAACATAAATAACAGTTGGTTCATCATAATTAAATGGAAATTTTCGATTTATTCGATTATTATTTATTCGGAATTGTTGTATTTTCGTTGTCGGACGATTCGATTTTGGAACATTCAATATTGATGCAATTTGATCATAATCATCTTCCTCGTATAGCGATGCGTCTAATATATCATAATCTTGTTGTTGATAATCCACTGGTGGTGGTTTGCTTGGATCCGGTAATGGTATTACATTTTCATTAATATCACATAAATTTTTATAATGTGCATTACAACCGGTTGTACATTTTGAACATGGTTGTCCACCGGTCCTATACACTGGTTGTTGTAAAATATTTGTAATTGAATAATCACATGCCAATTGAATGTAATGTACTAATATATTTTGTTCATTTGGTTCCGAATATCGTACCATTGCACAACCAACGGCAATATTCTTTTCATGTACCATTGCCGTAAAATGTCCAATCATTTTGCTGTTAATAAATTGATTTTTTTTTATTATATATTATAAATGAAGTAAAATTATATTATATTAATTGATATTTTTAATATATATACTTTTCATTATGTTCATGCCAATGATTTATAATATCCATATTACAATCTTTTGATTCATTTATCCAACTGGTCATCATTTCTTTTATACCCACATAATCATTTGCACGATGTGGATATGAATGGTATATTGCTAAATTTTGTCCAGCATATTTATATTTGTCTGTATATATTTCCCAAAAAAAAAAAAATTAAAAAATTATTTATATCCACAAATAAATCTTAATATTATTTATAGTAAAAAAAAAATGTCTATTCACGTTTTTTATTTTTTTACTATAAATCTTTTATTATATGCGTTTATAATTTACCTGTATTTCTACATTTATCATGAGCAAATTCGCATGTTTTAACTTTTAATTCAGCTAAATAAGCAAGCTCATTATCCCATTTCTATATAGATATATATATATATATAGATGATGTTAATGTTGTGTTGTGTGCGATCAATCATATAGATTTAATATAATATTAAAACAAAATAAAAAAATTTATAATTATATAATTATTATTATTATTATTCTGTTGCGAGTATAAAAACAGAGATTCAAAGGTGACCAAACTTATATTATTACAATTAATATATATATATATATCTATAAAACAATAAGAGCTAAGATCATTTGTATATTTTTAATCTCATTTATATCATTTGTATATTTTTAATCGCCTTATTTCTGAATTGATTATCGAATCACAGATTACAGATTCACAGAATTCAATATTTATTAAAAAAAAAATGGACCTACTTGAAATTAACTAAAATAAAAAATTATCCCTTATAGAACTTTGAAAATGTTTGCACATCTTTTGAGATTTATTATTTCAACGACGTTCGTTCGTTACTATAAACAAATTGATTTTAATTTATTATGATTGAATTTTACAAGTCATTTTATACAGGAAAACAAAAAAAAATTGAAACAAAACACCAAAGCTATTTAAAGAATTTTTATATGAAAAAATAAAAAAAATATTAATCAAGGTAATAATAATAAATAATTAAAAGTGTATAAATAAATAATTTAAAACTTTCTGATTGTTGATATGCGATTTATTGTTTAATGAATTCAAAAAAAAAAAATTCTAACCCGGTATAGTTTTTATTTTTTTGTATTTTTTATTACAGAATTCTTTTATTTCGTGATGTATTTTTTTTTTTGAAGAAGAAGAAGTAGAAGAAGAATATATGGATTTATGGTTGATTAATGTAAAAAAACTATTTTATTATAAATAGAATGCGTGATAAATTTATTATAGTTATTTCTTCAACTATTTTATTTATACCTTTATATTTATTTAAAATAATATTAAAATTAATCAACGCGTATATCGCAAATAACATGAAATCAAAATCAAATCAACACATTGATTAACTTCAGATATAATTTTGATTTTTTAGACAAGAGATATATGATAAATATATTTATTAAAAATATAGGAATTATTACGCATTTTATTTAACTGTGTCGACGGAATCATAAATGTTTTTTTTATGACCCCGATAAATATTCGTTAAATTTGGTTAATTTTTTTTTTTTTTTGTATTTATTATGTCTATTTATTAGTAATTAACTATTGGGTTTTAGATTGAAATTTGTATCTTTTGAAACAATATATATAACAGATAAATGAAATGTAGATTTGGACTATAGGGGTGTTAAAAATCATATAAAAGTAAATATTAAAAAAAATCAATTTTTTTTTATTGATAAACATACCAACATTGGCATTCTAACGGCCGCATCATATCCTTTAAAATTTCCCGATGCAATAAAATTTCTCAAACGATTATGTCCATCAAGGATAATTCTTTTATATTTTTGTACCATTGGAACGATAAATCGATTACTTGGACATCTACTAGAAAAATCCTATATTAATTATTTCGGGGAAAAAAAAGGTAAGAAATAAATTGCAATATACAAAAAAAAAAAAACATCCACCGAAATATTGTTTAAAATTTAAAATACAATTAAAATATTTAATAATAATTATAATATTTTCTTATATAATCATACATACATTTGTTGTATTACACGCAATATGTCGTTCATAATGAAATTCATTAAAATTTGGATAAATTTTACACAATTCTCTATTACAATAATTTGTACATTGAATGTAATTTGTAAATAATATTACAATAATTCCGAATGATAATATGAATAATAATTTCTTTTCCATTATATTATATAAATAAATAATTCACTTATTAATATAGAGGTTTATTAATAAAACCAAAACAAAAAATCACAATAATTATTAATTTAATCGTAAACAGTATTTTAATATATATATATATATTAAATTAAATTAAAAAAAAATAGAATTTGAATTTAAATTAAAAAAAATTATAAGTGATTGAAAAAAATAAAATAAAAAAAATGTTTGCAAAATTTTATAAAAATGAAACACTTTTCTGTTACGATTCTAATAGAATAATGAATTATTGCAAGGAACTAAGATTCATATTTATATAAAAATTGACCATCGCAAAACATATAAATATAAAAATAAAATAATACAAATAAAATTTACTACTTTTATAATGTATATATATATATATATTATATATTATTATGTGTATGATGCGAATATTTTTACAATTTAATATATATATATATATGGATCTAACAAGTGTATATAATCGTGTATATTTAATATATACACCAAGTTCTGGTTTTACACACAATAATAAATTTGTATAAAGTCTGTAAAATTTTTTAAACTAAATTCTGTATAGTTTTCTTAATGAAATTCTGCATAAATTCTGTATAGTTTTCTTAATGAAATTGTGAATAATTTACTAAAAGAAATTGTGCATTATTTTCTAAAGGAAATTTGGCATATAATTGTCTTAACAAAATTCTAAATCCTTTTCTAAAAGAAATTATGCATAATTTTCCAAATCAAATTCGACGGTTTATTCTCTATACAGACAATTCTGAATAATTTTCCAAATCAAATTCTGCATGATTTTCCAAAAGAAATTCTCCATACGTTTCTAAATTTGGCATTTTGCATCATTTTCTAAATGAAATTCTGCATGGGTTTCTAAAGACAATTCCGTACAATTTTCTAAAGGAAATTATTCATAATTTTTGGAAGGAAATTTTTTATATCTTTCTAAAAGAAATTTGGCATAATTTTTTAAAGGAAAATCCAGTATAATTCTCGTATGGAAATTTGACATAATTTTCTAACAGCGTTGCTATGAATAATTGTCTAAAGACAATTCTGCATAAATTTCCAAATTAAATTCTGCATAAATTTCCAAATTAAATTATGCAGTATTTCTAAAGATAATTCTGAACAATTTACTAAAGACAATTCTGAACAATTTTCTAAAGGAAATTATGCACAAATGTCTAAAGGAAATTTGGCATAATTTTCCAACTTTATGCATCATGTTCTAAAAGAAATTCTGCATAGTTTTCTAAATGAAATTCTCCATAATTTTTTAAATGAAAATTCTCCATAATTTTCCACATTAAATTCTGCATGGGTTTCTAAATACAATTCTGTACTATTTTCTAAAAGGAAATTCTCCATAATTTTTTTAAAGGAAAATCCAGTATAATTCTCGTATGGAAATTTGACATAATTTTCTAAGGGAGTTGCTATGAATTGTATAATTTTTCAAATCAAATTCTGGATGATTTTCTAAAAGAAATTCTGCACAATTTTCTAAATTAAATTCTGCGTAATTTTTTAAAGGAAATTGCAACGATTTTCTAAATCAAAGTGCATAATTTTCTTAAAGACCATTTGACATAATTTTTTAAAAGAAATTCTGCATAATTTTTTATAATTTAATTCTTTATCTGTCTTCTAAAAAAAATTGTGCATTTACCAAAATTCCCTTACCAAAATTCGGCATAATTGTCTAAAGGAAATTCTCCACAATTAGCAAAAAGGAAATTTTATATAATTTTTTATGGGAGATTTTGCATAATTTTTCGAAATCAAATTCCGCATTATCTTCATTATCTTCTATACGCAGACAATTCTGCATAATTTTTTAAAAAAAATTCTGCATATATAGCTTTTATAGTAAATCAAACTGCATAATTTTCTATAAAGCGAAAATTTACTATAATTTTCTGAATCAAAATTATTCTATAACAAAATTTGCATTCTTAAAAAAGATACTGTCACCAATTCAATTTTTCTATATGCCATATATAGCAATTTTTGCATTAAAATATAATTCCCATTATTATAATAATGTGTTATATTGGGCGATACCAAAGAAAATAAATTCATTTACAAAACACAGTATAGTTAATTTTTTCGTATATATTTCTTTTTAAATGTTAAAAGGTACAAAATTTATTTAAACAGAATTAAGTGCTTTTTTTTCATAAAAAATTTTGTATATATTTTTTTTTTTACACATAATTAGATAGATATACAAAATTTGTATTGTGATTTTGGTTTTTTTTTTCTTCTTCTTTGTACATCACGTTTAATCAATTATTTATTTTATATATATATATTTTTATACATAATAATTGATATATGGTAGATGAAAAAGAAAAAGAATCACAAAAACTCTAACAATTCAGTGAGAATTTAAATGAAAAAAAAAAACATATTGCGTTTTGTATATATATTGATTGAATTCATTAAATAAAAAAAGAAGTATATTACAAATATAATTATATATATATGTTGTGCGGTTTTTAACTTATATTATCAGCAGTCACATATTCAACAATATATATATAGCTATATATAGACTTATAGAGATATATACCACCTTTACTATAATAATATGCGGTTAAATATATATTTTATTTTCCCTATTGAATTTTCTAATTTACATATATAAGAAATTATTGAATTATATTAATATAAGTATAGTTTTCATCATCGCGAATCTTTAAAATTCTAAATTCTTATTTTTCTATTTTATTTCTATTTTAAACATATACTTAATTTTTTTTTGTCTTTGTTAAATTATAAATTTCACTTTTTTTATATACTATTTATTTATTTATCCAGTGTATAATTAAAATAAATTTTTATAACCTATAATTAAAATAAATTGATTATATTTTTAAACTTTTTTTTTATCGTTTATATAATTTATTTATTATTATTTATATATGGTTTTTTTTTATAATCATTTTTAACCTATTTTTAATTATTAATTTTTGTTATATAGACACATATAGAAATTTATAAAAAAATATATAGACTTTTATTATGTAGACAGAAAATACAATTAAAAATTGCAGTCTAAATAATCAAATATATAATTATATCTGTTTTATATTAATATATATATAATTATAATTCTTTTTAAATTATTTAAAATTATTATTATTATTATTATAAAAAATATATTGTGCCGTGTTTTTTATAGTTATATAAATGTTTTAAAATGAAAAAACAAATGTATATGAAATTTACATTAAATGCAATTAATTTGAAGAAATATAATGAAAATTTTAATTAAAAACTGTGTGATAACTCCATAAAGAAAAGGGAAAGCGAATTTACTATATATTAAATATAATATTTTTAGAATGATAAAAAAATCAATAGAAATTATATATTCCTAGATAAGTCTAAAAAGGGTATAAAAATATATTTAAAATTAATAGAAAAATATCATAATAATAATAATAATTAATTATGTTTTTATTTCTTAAAAATATTATTATCAAATTTTGCGATTTATATTAAAATTGGACATTCATTTAATTGTTTTTTCTGTTCTTAAATTAAAATATCAAAATCATAATTCCTTTATCACTCGATCAAATAATTACAAATTCGATATATGATGATTAAGTAATAATATCAAATTTCAAATTATTAAAATATTTACCAAATCGATTATAAAATATAAAATTTTTGAGTTTTTCCCAGAAAATACCATTCAAATTTGAATTCTTGAATTTATATATATCAAGAATTATAACAATATATAATGATAAAAAAAACTATGTATTTGTATTTTTATAGTGTATAGTATAGTTATTTAGCGCGTGTGGTAAATATACTTAAAATATATAAATAATATGCAAATGATATATAGATATAATGCATTAACATCTATTTATCATATATATCGTATATATATAGAGATAAAAGAATTTGAATTTTTTTATTTTTCGTGGTAATGTTTATTTAGTATTATATATAAATAGTTTTCAATTGAAAATCCAGCAAAGTGTTAAGGAAAAAAAATACCAAATATATATTAATAATTATCATATAAGCAGATAGATAAGATATCGTTATATATAAATATAATAATAACGAGAAGAAATAATAATAATAATAACTAGAAGAAACATCTTGTAATTTGTATTTTAACTTTACTTTTTTAAGTATATATTTTATAATATTTATAATTTTATGTGGGAATTTTTTTTTTTAAATAATACATTTATAAATAATCATTATATTTTGTTATCTTATTAATATATATTTTATGAATTTCCCCCAAAAAAATTTTAAAATATATATCATAACAAAAATTATATTAAATTTATTCATTTCCCGATATTTTATGATTTATTAATTTATATTTATTTAAATTATTAATAATTTTTGTATTTTCTATTAGTTATTTTATACACATACATTTCATATTTGCTTATTATTTAACCAGAATTTAATAAATAAGTATTTGTTGAAACAATTAAAAAGGGTTTTCTTATTAATAAATTACAAATATATAAATATAAATTTACAAATATAGAAAATATAAAAAATATAGAAAATAAATAATATATATAGAAAAAATTAAAAAAATTTTAAAAATAACCGAAAACTATAAGTAAAAAAGTAAAAAAAATAATAAACATTAAAAGAAAAATAAATTTATGATTAAATAATTTATGATGTTAATTTAAAGATTTTATTATTCTATTTTTAAATATAACTAATAAATAATGGTAATTTATTACCATAAAATCCAATTGATATATTGTAAATAAATATAAATATTTAAATAAAAATGTTTAAAAAAATATTAAAATTTGATTTTTGAATATTTAAAAATTATTTAAATAATGCAACAAAAAAAATACAAAAAGTAATGCCATCAGTAGAATAATAGCGAAAAGTTAAAAAACTTTTATCTACAAAAATTATCTAAATCATTTTGAATTTATCCGAAAAATAATAAAACAGTGTGAGAAATGTCATAATAAAAAAAAGAAGCATTTTCATTAGATATGACGTATTTGTGTTTTCTCTCTGAAAAATTAAAATAAGTTTTGTAGTGTAGTTTTGTTTGTTGCGATTTATTTTTGTTTTCCATAGTTCATAAAAAATTAAATTAAATTAAATAAAATTAATAATATACAATAATGATAATTAGTAATATATAAATTAAAACATTTATAAGAACCACAAAAGAACAAAAACAGAATGGTTTATGTATCACGAGGTAATTATTTTTTATAATCTAAATACAGTTATGTTTTGTAATGCGATTGTTTTTGTAATAATCTGATGAAATTTTTTTATTTTGTTGTTGTTTTTAATTTTTTCCAAAATTAATTTTTACAATCGGAATAGATGGTACCGTTCATCAAAATCCACCGTGGAGTTTCGAACGATTGATTGCCTTGATATTTGGATTTTGGAATTTTCTGTGTATGTTGTAAGTACTATATTTTGTTTTTGTTTGTTATTGAATCAAAATCAATTGAAGCACCTGCATTTGATTGGATTTACTGCTGCTATTTGGTTGTTTTTTTTTTTTATTTTTGCTTAACAATTCTAATCTATCACAGAACATTTCATAAAAAATAATTAATTATTATAATCCATATGAGAGTAGTTAATTGCAATAAATATACGGTGGCTTTTACTTGTAATTTAGAATCAGATTAGCATCTGATTTTTTTTTTAGTTATTGCATTAATAGAATGAAATTTAGTTTAGAACGTTCGGTCGGGAAGGTTATAATTATAATCTCCCAGTGATCGAACGGGTAGATTATAAAATAAAATGTTTTACGATTTTTGGTGGAAACGCAACGTTTCCCATAACAGCAGTTGATCACAGGGAATTAATTAGTACCTGGAAACGGTTTAAAATGTTGTCTAATATACTTAACAAATATGTACGTACATAATAAATAAATAAAAATCGGTAATGTTTTCTAGTAATGGAAAATTGGAAATGTAGTGGATATATTCTAATCAACTGACGTGAAAATGGGAATATTAATTTTGAAAAATAATAATTAAAAAATGTTTCGAAAAATAACATAACGAAGAACAATTGAATGTGTAATTTTGTGAGCATTTGATGAATTGACTTTTATACTTGTAATTTTATTATTATATTACTTCACTTTATGCACTTCATTCATTTCACAATATGAAATCATTAATATTTAATTTTAAAAATATTCAATTGGTTTTATTTTCTGCTAAAATTTAATTTATTTTGCCTTATTTATAATCATTTTAATATTAGATATTTTTACATAAATTTAAAAAAAAACATCTTCTTAATTCAATTTAGTATTATTGTTTTGCGCTTATTCTATTTGAATTGATTTTCTGTAAAATTAACAACATCCTCTTTAATGCTTAATTTGATTTGTGTGTGTTTTTTTTATTGCTGCATTGCATATATATGATGATATAGATAAAATAGTCAAAATTTTTCAATGATTATTTAAAAAACAAAAAAATTTTACTTAAAGTTTTAAAACATTGCTGGCACCATTATTAAATGCTCTTCAAGGTGATACAAATGCAGGTGGTAGAGGAGGACGTGGTAGTGTAGGAGGTTTTGGAGGTGGTGGTGGCGGAGGTGGAGGCGGCGGTGGAGGTGGAGGAAGAGGGTATGTGTGATTATTAATAAAGTGATAGTGATATTGTGAAATGATTTTATAGATTGTGTTTTTGTGTAAATAAATAATTGTTATAGGCCACCGGGAGCACCAACACGACGAATTGGCAGAATAAAAACAATATCAGATTGTCCACCAGCGCCTGGCGGTGGATGAGCTCGGTAAAGTGCAATACAATGATTGTAATTAACATTTATTGCACATAGATACCGATATAAATATATAATTTATTTAAAAGAAATTACCACCCTTAAAAACAGTAATTTCTTTTGTATGACAAATAATTCATAAACTTATATTAAAAAAAAGTGGAATTATTTTGAAGATTTTAAATTATATATTTAATTTTTTGTTTTTGTTTATTATTATATTATCTTTCATTTTTATTATAACAACTCTTTATATAATACTTATTTTAATTTTGTTTTTTATATATATTTAAATATTTTTTGCAATATTAATTAATTAATTTGCTAATCTATAAAGGTGAATTTGAATATCATTTATAATATTATAAAATTTTGGTTAAAATAAAATATATTCAATTTAAATAATGTGTGTATTTTATTTGTTTTAGCATTATGAAAAACGATTTGATTATACTGATTATGGTAAAAAAGATGTAGATTCTTTTTACGAACCCTTTTGAATTGTTTATCTTGATTCTAAAAGTTCTTAGTAAATTCATAAATTCCAATTTTGTATACAATTAATCTACACGTTTTCAGTGCTTTTTAAAAGTGTGTGTCGGAAATGAGGACTGAATGTCAATGTTGAGAATTTATATCTGCTTTTATAAATATTTTTATACCAGACTCTTTGAACATTTTACCACAAAATTGAAGATTATTAAAACATATATTTAATTTAGTCCCGGATATATTCCATTGTCCGACTTTTAAAGCTATTTGGGTAGACAAGCAGTTAGAAAAAAAAAACAAAACTAATATTTTATTCAGCTCAACTTATAAACTATAAATACTGCTTTTGAATAATTATATACTTAACTAAAAGTCGAAATCAATTTGTCTACTAAATAAAAATTTCAAGCTATATAACAAATATAAATATATCCAATTATACGTATTCTAAATGTATTATATATAATTATTTCTAATTTTACAATATATAAATCAATTGGTTGGGTAACGTTTTTATATACACGTGTGTGTGTGTGTGTGAATGGATTTGAGAGGGTTGTTTTAACATTTATATTATCAATACTCAGATACATTTATAAAATAGGTACTGTTTAAATTTAATTATATATGCGGGATCCCATATACAGATGCTTTTGGGGGTAATTACTATATGTTTTGAAAATCGAAACCTATCTATTATTATATTATTATATATATAGGTATTTGAGGTAGGTGGCCATCATCTGATTATTCAACAGCCATTATCCATTCATGCATATATATGTACCGTATAATGGATGGATTGAAATAGGGTATGAAAAACTAAAAAAAATACTTTATTATGTTATACATAAAATTTTGATAATATCCAAAAGTTTATCGATGCTTTAACAGAGTTACAGAGATAAACAAAATCTTGATTTAATCTTGATTACTTTTGATAAACGTATATAACAAATCCATTAAATTAATTGTTTATCGCAGAGTTTGGTTTTTTTTATTTAAATTACATAAATTATTCTTTCTTTCATTATAAATAAACTACGGAAGTATTTGAGATTATCATTCATAAAATGTTTCTGTAAAGTATCATAGTGGCATTAAGCATATTGCTCGAGCACCAAAATACGAACTATTCTAAAGTTTACCTGTATAAAAGATAGTTGTTTTTTATCATAATATAAAACTTTATATATAGAGAATCCTTTTTTTTTGTTAATTTCTTTTTAACTTATCTTAAAATAATAAAGATGTCTGTGTATATCATAATAAATAAAATAATGAATAATAAAAATAAAATAAAAATAATAAAATACAAAACAAATAGTATTTATTGCCTGCAGAGTATATTCATGCATGCATAATACACAGGTACGTTATATATTGTATATAGTGTTGCAATTTTATGTATATAGTGTTGCAATTGGAGCTTCCACATAAAACATGTGAAATACACAACAAATTGATACATAGAAGAAAATGTGTATGGATGAAGGAGTGTAGACACCTTTCGTTATTTTTTAGTTTTTCTTTATTTTTTAGTTTTTCTTTTATATTCATATCATTATTATAATACATTTACAATTGGTTGCGTCTTCGTCTGCTGTATATTTTGCGGCAATTTAACATGATCGTAGATAGTTATATTGTATAATAATGGTATATATTTTAAGAATATATAGCAGGTATATCCTTCTTTCTTGTATAAACATTCATCATCTTCATTCATATTAGCGTATATATATTCATTTAAATGTATGATGTATTATTGTATATCATCAAATAAATATAAAAGTTTTTCGTTATCTATAATAATATTCTTTTGATACCGTATATTTATGCATATATAAAAAAAAATATATGCGGTTGCAATTCGCACCAAAGAAAAAAAAACTATATATGCATAGTTATACAAAAAATATAATAGAATTTTATAATGAAATAATAATATTATATTTTTGTTTCTTGTTAAGTATAATTTAAAACAATAATATATATTTGTTTATAAAAATAATAGTATATAGGGGAAAAAGTTTTCCGGCTCAACTATAACTATAAGATATCAAATTGATAGTTTTTATGTTTTATGTTTTATGTATGGTTATTTAATATTTCATTTGATTTTGAATAATATATAAAATATTATACACCTCTTTTATATTTATATATTTTATATAAATTGTTAAAAAATTATAATTTACGAATTGGATTAGAATGCTTCTGTTTTTTTTTCCAATTAACAAATCATTGTAAAAGTTATTAGCAAACAAAAAACGCCTTTTGATTGCATCTATATAGCTGTTAAAATATCCTTATACTTCTTAAAATGGACGTAATCTCTTAAAAAATCTGGTTTGCATTGTTCTGTATCCACTGTGGTTTTTTATTATAGTTCCATTCGATACACAACATTCAAAAAAAAACTCATTTAATCGGGATAGGGATTACGGGATTATCTTTAGTAATGGCTGTAAGATTATCTTCAGTAATGGCTGCGAGACTATCTTTAGGATACCCTACAGGATAGCCGTTAGGATACCCTACGTGGTATACATTATTTTTCAATTAATTATTAGTTATTTTATAAATAATTTTCCAATGTTATATTGAATAATAATATCCCAGCGCAATTTATATCAATTTCTTTGAAATCTTTCAATTTTGTTTTCCATTCTGAGATTTATAAATTTTAAAATCAATTATAAATAAGAAATAAATATTTTTTGTCGCTTGCATCCCTTTTATAAGTAATTCTATATATTTATATATTATAATATTATATATTAGAATTGTCTAAATTACTTTCATATATATATATATAATTATATACATTCATATATATAAGTTCATATTGAAATGTTGATAAAGTTATCTGCGTTCTAGTGCTATATATCTATATATAACATTGACAACAAATTTATACTTATGCCATTTATATATATAAATACAAGGTGTCCCAGTACAGGGTGCCAACCCAAAACAGAAAGGTTCTACACCTCATTTCCAACCAAAAAATGTATGGCGACCCCATGTCTATTTCGCTTGGGTTTCGAGCTAGCCCGGAAAAGCGATTTTGTTGAAGTTCAAGGTAGTACGCAAATGTTATTTACCATATCTCAGCAACCGCTTATCGGAATCTAATAATTATAACCTTGTTGGAAAGGTATTTTAACTATCTTTAACTTTTTAGAATAATATAAACATCGGCGACGACAACCCGTTTTCATGCTATAGCTGGTCAAACACAAGAATTTCAACGGCTTCAAATATTTTTGTAATTTGCAAGCCTAGAGCTGTAGGACTTTTACGTTTATAAGTGGTCCGTTTTTAGGAAAACTGTTTTTTTGATGTTTTAGCTTTAATTTGATGTACAAACTTTTAAAATATGTCAACTCGTTTTAGAGATATGACGAAAATAATATTGAAATCTAAATTTTTCATATAATTTATGGTTGGAAATGAGGTGTACACCCTGTATATATCTTATTTAACTATATGTGTTATAATGTGTTATGATTTTGTATATCTATAAATACATTTTCATTTATTATAAGACATAACATTTATAATATCGTTAGTATTTGATAATTTGTATATATATCAAAAAGTTTAAACATCAAATATATCCGATTTCCGCATATCGTTAATAAATATGTGTGTCTTATAGTAATATACAGAAGAAGACATATATTCGGTTTTATAGATAAGTTTAAATATATATATATACATATAATGTTGATAATGTATAATGTAATATATATATAGAATATATATATAGAATATTGCATATAATATTTTGCATATGCGGAAAAATACAATATCGTATTATTATTATTATTAACACATTTTATGTAAGTATATATATTTTAATATGGATTAAATTTCAACGCTTGATGAGTGTATTTACAATTTTAAAATTTTTACAAAATAAAAAGTTATTTAAATTTCAATATACATATAGTCCATTGATTGGATTTCTATAGTTATTTATAATAACCATAAAAAAAATGATTAAAAATTTACTATATAGTAAACATTTGAAAATTGGAATGTCCGATCAAATATCTCTGAAACTTAAATTTATCAGCTTTATTTGTCCCTTTGTTAATTTTTATTTCTATGATTATATCTATAGAATATATATATTTATGTTTTTTTCTTGTGTGGGTTGTCTTTATCTTTTTAAATTCTCTTAGTCCGGTATAGCACAGCAACAATATTTCCTGGATCTTTAGTTTGATTTTGTACACAAAGAACCAAGAATCCGTTTTTTTAATTCAAAATGTGATGGTTTAAAAACTGGTTCTTTTCACATCTTTCACAATATTTGTTCTAAATTTGATATCCTTATATTTTGGTAACTGATTCTTTATATTCTTGGGATAATTGGGATTTTTTTATATTATTTAAAAATTTTTATATAATCGTTTCCGTTTTTTTTAACATATTCCATGTTTTTTAAATAATAATTCTATTCCATTACATTAAAAAGTACCAAACTACTTAACTATAATAAACTATAACCTGTTAGTATATACAATACACTTAAAAAGACTATTATTATTTTTTGAATATACCTTTAAAAATGGTTGATTTTCAGAATATAACTATATATTCAAATACAAATTTAAAAAGTCATCAATTATATTGCAAATTTGTATATATATTATTGGAATTTAATTCACTATATTCTTCTCTATATATGTATGTACTCACCATGTTCAAAATATTTAAATGTCAAAATAAAACAAAAAAATATGTAAATCAATTGATTGATACATATATCTGATATATCTCTATATTTTATTTTTTTGGTCTGAAAATATATATGCAATGTTTGGTATTGAAATATATATGCAATGTTTGGTACATGATGTTTATATATTTTGTAATAAATAACAAATTCCCAATAGAAATGTCTGTGCGTCTGGTCGACACGTTTCACATTCATGTGCATATATAGATAGAAATTATTTTTATAAAGCAAAATTGGAATACGAAAATATACGAAAAATGAATAAAAAAAACAATTTATTTTATAAATATTTTGCAACAACTTTTATTTTCTGTTTTTTTTTTAATGTAATATATATATATATGTATGTAAAAAAAACACAATATAATAATTTTTCACATTTAATAAAAAATAAAATTAAATTAAAAAAAAAAACAATATTACAATTAAAAAAGAAAATTGTTAATGATAATAATATATATATATATATATATTTTTTTCTGTTCTTTAACATTTTGACTATTTTAGTTTTTTTTTTTGTTAAAATAATTATAATATAAAATAATTCAATTATTATTTTAAACATATATTTAAAAGAAAAAAAAACAAATTGTGTTAAATATTTTATTTAAATTATTCATATATAATATAAAGTAATGATAAATATATAATTTTAATTTTTCAATAATATAACTAAAATATATAATATAGATATTATATCATAATTAAAAATCGATTTAAAATTTCCGTTTTCATTGTTTCAATTTTTTTTTTGTGGATAATAAAAATTATTATATTTTGGAAATTAAAATATATATAAGTATAAATAAAAGTTTTTTTTTTATTTCATTTTTTTTACCTTTTTTTATCCTATTATTATTATTATTGTTTTATATATTATATTAAATTATATAATTGTCTAAAAAAATTTATGTTATTATTATTATTTATTATTACAATATGTAGATATATATTTCAATTTATTTATACTATAATATTTATTTAATTTATTTGATTTTATTATTATTATTATATATAGAATATATATATATATAATTTTGAAACTTGCTCAAATATATAATTTATTATTTTATTTTCTATATATATATTTACGTTATTGCGTTTATTTATTATTATTATTATTATAACTAATATATAGATTTATTTACATAATTTATATTTAATATATATATAAATATTTTTGGATAACAAACTAAATTTTGATTGTATTAATTGTAATGGGCTGCGATGGTCATCTATATATATTTATTTTTTTATATATTTTATTGTTATATCCTCTTTTAAAATATATATATATATATATAGAAATAACATATAAAATATATCAATATCAATAATATATATATATATATAATAAATAACCATCGAATATAATTATAGTTAAATTTAAAATTTATGATACAGATATATATATATAATTAATTTTATTTCATATATTGATATTTTATTTTGCAATATTATAATTTAAAAAAAAAAATAAATAAATAAATATTATTGTAGCAAAATCTGTATTTAATTTAAATTTTCTATATTTTATATTTTTTTTTTTAAATTGTATTGAAATTATTTTTTTTATTTTTTTATTGCATTGATTATTATTACACAATGTCTTGTGATAATATTAATTTGTGAACTTTTTTATTCACCTATTTTTAATAATATTATAGTAATTAAAAAAAAATTAAAAAAAAAATCATATACGATAATATTTTACAATTAAATACAAAAACAAATGATATAAAAAAGCGATTGCAAAAAATAATTTCGTTGATTTATTGATTGATTGAAAGTTTATAGAAATTATTTTTTCTACTCTATATTCTTATTTGTGGTTTTGAAAACTTGTAGATCAAAACTTTTATTTATATATATTTATATATAGTAAATAATCTCAATTAATTTGATTAAAAATTTACTAAAATTTTCATTGATTTTATTAAATGTTATTTAATTAGCGATAGAGTATACAAAATAGAAAATAAATTCAGATATACTCATATATAGATTTTCATCCCCAAAATATATTTACCCGCCCGCTCTCTCTATACCGCATCGAATATCATGCAAAATATAAATAAATATTCCCCTTTATAAATACCATATAATGAAAAAACTTAATAAGATGTCTTTAGGGGCAATCAATTAACAAATTATCATATCTTTTGTTATACGCATCATTATATCTTGTTACATACATATCTTGCATCCGAATATGATAAATGTAAACAACAAAATTCAATTCAATTCAAATTAATTAAATTTTTTTTATTATTGCATATACCACCTAAAATATCAAATTAAAAACATACATAATTTATTTATACATTTCATTTTATATTATATATCGTCGTTTCTAGATGTATTAAGACAAAATATTATTTAATAACAAAAATGATTAAATTGACAAAATTTATATCATCAATTTACATAATTGTTTTGATGCTTGTTTTGTTATTATATAATAATATATATATAATAGACTCTCGTATCGTATATGTATTCGTTATAGGATAAATATTAATGGAAAATTTTCCTATATGCATTTATTTCCGAAAATCAAAAGATTTTTATAAAACGGTATTTTAGAATAATTTTTGAATCAAATCGTTCTTCCTACTTGAAATCCTTGTGAAAGTTTGATTAGAAATTAATTTTATTTTGCTTTTTTTTCTCCAAATCGGTTAGATCTATATTATTAAAGGATAAACTGAAGGGAGTTTCCCATGAATCATTCATAAAATTGTCAATATAAAATCCATAAAAAATTTTAAATGGAAAATTGATTTCATTTTCCAATGCAATTAAGAAAATGAAAACTGACGAAAAATCCGTATGATAAATTAATGAAAGACAAATTCAATTCAATATGCAGTTGTAACTGAAATAATTACAGGTTTAGAAATTTGGGCTTTGTTGCAGAAAATTAATTTCAAAACCAAAAAATTTTTGTTTTTCTCTATGTATAGTTAACTTTTGCATATCTTAAAGGTGTAAGAATATCCTATCATTTAGCTGATAAGGACACATTTTTTCCAGCCCCACCATTTTGTAGTGTACGGATATTATCTCATATCTATTAAATTAATTTTAACATATTCAATAGAAAATATTTAAATGAAGTGTATACATATATACACGTTTCTTATAACGTATATATGCAGTTCTTAACCAAGTTATTCAATAAAGTAATTATAATTGACAGGTGATTTTTATTGTAAAAGTTTTTATATAACATTCATTCAGCTTGATCTACAGAAATAAATATTTGAAATTGATTTGTGTGTATATTAAAAAAAAATAATTGTTTTATCCCAACTTTTATCCTATATATATATAAATTAAACCGATTAAATATCAATAAATTTTAATTCATTTTGAAAATCCATGTTAAATAATTCTCTTATTGTTTATATGCGATATATAGACTGATCATTTTTTAAGTTATATGTCTATAGATAGAATGTGAATTTATTGTGTATAATACAAAATGAACAAATATCAAATCAATTTACTTAATTAAATTGTAAAAAAGTTCATATATTTCGTGTGTCCTTTTTCATTTTTACACCTTGGTGATTATTATCATAAATATATATATATATATATATATCTATACAGAAATTATGTGTGATGTGGTAGTAATAATAAATTTTTGCAAATAAATCATTCAAAAAAGTTTCTCTAGTTTTTTTTTTTAAATAAAAAACAAAAAACATGTACGATGAATAATTTTATAAAAGTTTATATATATAGGAATATTTTTTCGTATATATAAATATAATGTGAAGTGAATCTATACAAAAATAATTTGTACAATAAAATGAAAAAAAAAATACACACACAAACTGTTTATTTATATCAGAAAAAGCATATTTATTAAAATAAAATATATATACAAAATAAATTAAAATGTCTAACTTTTATCTATTATACATCTTTCTATATATATATATATAGAACAAAATGATAAATAAACAAGGTAATTTTAAATAATACAACAAACACAAATAAATATACAGACAGATATAAATATATATATTTATATACAAAATAAATATATGTATTATAGGGTATAGGTAATATAATTGTAATATATATATATATATATATATATATATATATAATATAATACATATAATATTTAAATATATATAAAGAACTGCAAAATAAAATAACACTGTGAAAATAAATATTATACAAATTTATTCGTGTGTTCTATATGTAATATACACCTGTATAGAAATATATTTAAAATATATATTTTGAATGCTTAAAGCATTTTGAAATTGTTGGCTTTTATATATATAGATATAATAGATACAGATAAATTCAACACAGTGAGAATAAGATAAAATTATCAACTATAAATTTGAAAAGGATTTTATATAAATATATAATACGGATAGGTTTTCCAAAAAGGATATTACATATTATAATTTAATTTGTTATGTTATTAAAAAAAAACAAAAAAGAAAGAAAATTTATTTAATGTTTCTGTTATATTTTTATATATATATGTATAAAGTGAAACGAAACGACGACGATGATGAGTTAATTAAATTAAATAACTTCATGTACATAATAATATAAACTCATATATATTATACGAGTATACCTATCATATACATTTTGTAGAAATCGTAATTAATTTATTAAAATTACGGTCATTGGTGTATTATAGATACATAATTATTATTTATATACATAATTATTATATATATAAATATATATACAGTAGTGGATGAGGATTTAATTGTATATTTAATTGGAAATAAAAGTTGTTGTATAATTTTATAATATTTTGTATTATTTAGTATTTCGGATGAAATTAAATATATATACATATATACATTTGTTAATAGATAAATTAGTCGGTTAAATTTGTTGCTTTAATTTGTTATATATTTTTTTACTCTATCTCATAATTTAAATATTGTTTTTATTATGGGTGAATGATTTTTAAATGTTCTAAAACAAAACATAACATAACTTTTGGGCATCAAAATTCATTGCAAATAAATGAATAGATTTTTGTTTAAGTCAACCGATATAAAGGAATATACAAATTGATTTATAATTTATCAACCTTTACTGATACATAAATAAGTTACATATAAATAAAATGAAGATCTAGTCTAGTATATACGGTTCTAAAACGAAGTTAAAAGTTCTCATTAGGTATTTGAGCGATAATTTTTGCTTGTTTGTTGAATCTGCTAATCTATATCAGAGCTGCGATATATATAGAAAATTGCATTAAAATTGAATATATAATGAAGAATATGTCTGCAAATTAACGCACTTTTTAGAAAATTAAATAATTACATCATTAAATAATAAAATAACGAAATTGAAGAGATAATATAAAATTGATAAAAATATATATAGGGAAAAGTAATAAAGTAGATTTCAGAAATCATATATAGTAAAAAAAAGAAATAAAACAAATATTTATAGTTAAGAAGTAAGCGTCGTTGTCCCCATTATTGTACCCGATATAAAATTTGGGTGATTTTGATTATGATGATGATGAAGATGATGATGATTATGAGTATGATTGCGATGATCATTACCATTACCATTACCACCGCCACCAATACGATTCAATTCTTCATGTGGTATTGAAAAATGACGATATGATATGTATTCGGGTGGTAATGATGCGGGTTGTATTGATTGGGAATTTTGTGGTTGATCACGTTTTGAATTTTCCATACGTTGTTTTTTCAATTTTAAATAACCTAAACTTGATATTAACACAATAAATACAATAATACCTAAGCAACAACCAACGATTAATCCTAAACGTCTCGTTAATATTGAATGAATAATACCATGACTTGATAATCCATTTTCATCGGTAATTAAACTTGGTGTTGCATCTAATGTTTTAACTTCTGTACAACGTGATATGGATGTGTCCATTAATAATTTTAATAATATATCTGTTGTAATACCATTATTATTATTATTATTATTATTACCACCACTTGAATCAATATAATGATCACCTATTCGATCATCCGTACTCATTGATAATCTATCATAATTTTCATTATCATTATTTGTTTTCGTTTCTATTGTAGCAATATGTTTTTTTGTTAAAGCTAATGTTGTTGTTGTTGTTTGTGTAATTATTGTACTGCTTGTCGTTGTTGTTGTCGTCGTCGTCGTCGCCGTCATCATTGAGGCTGATTTTGTTATCGTTGGTGAATATATCCAATTACCTAAACCCAATACACATATCCGGTATCTTGAACTTGATGATAATTTATTTAATTTTGCTGAATGTGCCAAATGATTTAATCGTTCTGATAATATCTGCAAAATAAGCAAAAAAAAAAATAAAAATGAAAATTTTACTTTATAAGCCATCTCTGCGAATATATTCATGTGGAAAATGTGCAAAATTAGAGATATAAATATAACAAATTTTTGGTATAAGATAAATTATTTATGTTTAGTTATGCTGTTATATATACATACAAGAGTTAGAGATAGATGATGTTCGCATTTGTTGGTACGTGCGGTTATTACGTAAGGATAAAACAAAATAATAATGACTGGTTTTGTAATTTCTTTTTGTTGTTTTCCTCGTTTTTTTTTTGTTTTTATTTTGCTTCTATTTTTATGACTAAAAGGATGTTGTTAATTAAAATAATTTTTATGATATCACATACATGATTTTATGGACCGTATAATTAAACAATCAAATAAATATAATTAATTTTTTTTTTTACATAAACACTTTTCGCAGGTACATGTTATAAATTAAGTTTCGTATATAGTTATACATTTTTAATGAAAATTTTGTTGTGTCAGTGTAAATTAGAGTATATTATAAAGTCAAAATGTGTATAATATACTATATGTTATATATGACGACTCCAATCCGATATAAATTTCCTCGCATATATTTATCCTCATCTAATATAAATATAATGAAAAGTTTATATAATATATGCAGTAAACTATATCTCAAAAGCATTAAATTTATCTGAAATCGTATATGAATATATTTTGTGTTATATAGTCTTTATATAAATACAAAAATATTTTTGGAAAAACCCATATGTCCCTGCGTTATATTCTAGTTTTACAAATAGTTCTATATATAAATTGTATAGTTTTTTTAATTTTTTATTTTGTAGATATATAAATATGCTTGAAACTTTATTTTATACACGATGTAGAGATTACAATTGGGTGTTGTTAAAATTTAAATTTAACTTATCTGTGTAGAAAACCATATATAGGTTTTTTTTTAAAAATTGCATATGTTATTTTATTTTGTTTATTTTTGGTTTTTTCGCTCTATATATATAAATGTTATTTTTATATTTATCTTTTCAGTTAAATAAACACATATACTATATATACAATATATGAAAGGGTTTTTATTTTATTTTTTCATTTATGTAATTATGCAAAATTTAACTATATAAATATATAATTTTTATGTAAACTAAAAGTTTTAGATTTTACGCATTTATAGTTTTTATATCCCGTGTGTGTGTGTATTCGCGGTTAATATATAAATATTATACAATATTTGTTAAATTAGATCGGTAAATAATACTATATTATACTTTAATGGTATAAAATATATTTTTTTAGAGATATTCCGGGAAAATTCAAAAGTATTCAAAAATGTGCATGTGTAAATATAGAATCTGAATCAATAAATCTATAATTTTATATGTAATTGTATCGTATGCATAAAGATTCTTTAAAGAATTTGGTTAACTTTTCATCATCTGCATTTGGTAAAGATAATATGATAGAGATTCTTTTCAAACTGGTTAAATATACTATTTGATTACAAGTAAAATTTCTATTGCTTGAAATATTTGCAATTTAATGATACATTTTACTAATCTATTCGTATTTGACTGTGAATACATATATATGATTAATCAATCTTTAAAGATACTATAAGTATATGTCAATAAATAAAACGGGAAAATGTTTTCAAACGTATGTACAAGATTAACTTAACTTAAATATATATAATTAATTAAGATAAAGTATAAATATAATTAAAAAAAATAAATGTAAACAAATAAATACCTCATGGACACCATCCAATGAATGATAAACAATTTGATAACCATGTAATCCAGAATGTTCACGGCTTTGCCATGACACAAGTACCGAATACGGTTGTATATCTTGTATGGCTAATTTTAAAATTAATGGTGCATCACAAAATTGTTGTGGTTCCATTTTTGTAAATATTTTTCCTCTTAACTCTTGTGGTTGTTCACATCTTAGATGATAATTATTTGAATTCAAATCATCATGATAATCAATTTGTGTCCATTTTTTATGATCTTGTAACCATTCCCATAATTCCTGAGAATCACACGAACAATGTAGTGGATTTTCTATATACATATATAAATATATATACATTTGTGACGATGATGATGATATGATGAGGATTATAGAAAAAAAGAAAAAAAGAAAAGATTTTAATAAACCAAAAAAAAAAAAAATCCTATAAAATATAAGCACCTAAAAATTAAGCAAAAAAAAAATCCTTTTTATGTGATAACACGTAAAACAAAATAAAAAGAAAAGGTTATTAATTTTAAAGCATTCATAATTGAATAAGTTATTATTATATATACATAAAAAAAAATACCATAGTCATAAAAATTATACATGCCTTGTCAACACAACGCAGAACATTGGAATAGAAAAATATAGATGTTATATGCATATATATATAAAAGTTATAAGTTCAAATTTTTGGGAAAACTTTTAATTAATAATTTTTCTACAAAACATACATAAAAAAAAATTTTTTTTTTTCTTTTATTCTAATACCATTATTTTATCTATAATATTATAGTGTGAATATATAGGTATTGTATTCATATTCGCATATTATATAATAAATTTTACATATTCATAGATATATATATATATATAGAAAATGGTATAATGAATTTGTCAAATCGTATAGTATTTTTGTATAATAGAATAGTAGAGGGTGTCATATATATATAAAATGGTACAGAAAAAAAAAACACGAACCATAAGCTAAAATTGTTAATATTTCTCTTGTCCAATATTAATATTTTAAATGTATACATATGCGGATTACTCTGGTATTACCTACCTATACAATTCTACATAATAGAGATATATTTATAGAGGATATAATTTACTATATATGTATACAAATATCCATACACAAGAATTTTAATAGTTATTCCAATTTTAAGTGTTATTAAAGTGTTATATAGGAAAAAATAAAATAAAAATTTTATCAAAATTTAACTATACCAATACAAATAAATGTATAAAGTTTATTATATTATGGTTGGTTTTTTGTTCATATATAGCAAAGTGACAGGAATTAAAAAAAAAAGAAAAAAAAGTACCATATTTAGAATAACCACAAATTCTAATTAAATTATATTCACTACTTTACCACCAACCAAACTATATATAAATATGTTTTTATATGTTGTATAAATATTTATATATATATATGTTTTTTTTTTATATTATATTTAAAACAACTCTAAACATTGTGTTAAATAAATTATGCAAGAACCAAAAAAGATAATAATAATACTAGAGTTATAATATACAGAGTATATACAGGGCTAAAAATAATATACATATATTTGTTTGTTTATACATAGATATTTATGCAATAATAAAAGAGTATATTTACACAACATAAATGTGGATGGCACTACATAAAAATATGTATATGCGAAAACAATACAATTTATATTGTATTGTATATATACTAATAGTGTTTTAGAGATTATTGAGAAAATAAATTAAAAACTTTCTGTTTTCTAGGATTTATCTATTTGTTTTTTCGTTAACATAAACTTTATGTTTGAACTACTAAATATATATATCCATATCCATGTACATATAAAACATAATAATAATAATACACAACTGAACATATAATATGCATAAAATTTATATATATTATATTTGTTTATTGTAAATTTGTAAATTTCATTTACTGTATTCTGTATCGTATATATAGGAAAATGCAAATTATTTTATTTTATGTACTTTTTTTGGTGTGTGTATTTATATATGATTAAATCTTATTATATTGTATATTATATATATATAATAATATCGTGTAAATAAATTAGAATTTCAATATTTTGGTTTTTCTTTTTATGTATCATCAGGAATATCATTAAGGACATTTTTCTAATTACTATATTTTTTGTAATAATTTTTATTTAACATATTATGCTTGGTTTTGTTAAAGGGTGAAAACGCATTCAATTGCTGATTGATTGTAATATATATATATATATGTATATATATATAGGAAAATTCATATCTGAAAACAATAAAATAATATATAAGAAAATCCAATAGATAAGCTGAGAAATTCTTAGCCATATTTCTATAAGGATATGAAATTCTAAAAGGCACATGTCTATTAAGCTAATTTATAAAATATTATAAAAATTTGTTTGTGCACCGAACCAAATTTTCCGGAAAATCGACTTTTCCAGATTTTCTTATTTTTTTTAAACCCTTTCTTAAATTTTTCTTTGTTTTTCGCATAATTTCAATCATAATTTTTAATATTTCATTGAATCAAATTTGAATATCGGCCCGTTTGTTCAAAAAAAACCCCAATTTTCCATTCGATTTCGGTGAAAATTTTCCATTTACATTTGTTTTAGGTGAAAATTCAAAGAAATTTACGTTACTGTAAAAGTGAACCACCAAATTATACAAAAATGAGACAAATTTATAAATTTAAAATAGTATAGCAAATCTCTTATAAATATTAAATGATTTTAAGTATTTCTATATTTCTATATAAAATTTAGTTTAATTAATTATATATATATATATATATATATATATATATATATATAGACATGCTATAAATTTTATATTAACTATTGTCAATTGTGTATATGAAAACGAATTAATAATGAAACTATATAGAATATAGTATATATAAAATTATAGACATATTCATAGATATATATCTTTATATAGATTCAATATATTGTTATTGAAGTTTCTATTGAAGAAAAAATGTGCAAATATTTTTATTTATATTTAATACCGCATATATAGAAGGTTAATTTTTATAGCTTTTTACCATTTATATACATAAAAATAATATTAAATATTTTTTTTATTCCATATATATGTAATATTGATGTATTTCAATTGCATTTATTTATTTGTAAAACACTGTATTTTATTTCGATTTATATACTGTTGTAAATTATTTACTTACGATATACGAATATATATATAAGAAAACAAGCAATAAAAATAGGGATCATTGACATAAATATATTATTTTATTTTATATATTTCGTTAGCCTCTGATACAGTATATATTTACAACACTAATAATGATAGAACTATAGAGATAACATAAATTGTCTTCATTTATAAAAAGAAAAGTATATTTTTGCGTGCGTGTATCTTTCTTAATGTGATCATCGCATCTGACATATATTTCAATAAATAATCTAATTGTTTATTATCAAATATAAACAGTTCATCATTGAGGGTATATATATATATATACTTAAGGAATTTTATGATTCGTATCTCTGTTTTTTTTATTTTTATTGCTTTTGTTTTAAGGAAAATGTGATCTTTATTAATGAGCTTCCCCATAAAATGTATCTAGTATTTGTTGTAAAGAAAAAAAAATGTTTTTTTAGTACATTTTATTACAATTTTCGCATTGCGACTACCGAAAATCGGAGAAGTAACATTTTTTTCTGAATATTATATCACATTAAATATATAAGTGTATTTATAAATATCTTTATTGGATAATGAAAATTTAATTTATTACATTTATTATTCATTATTGAATTTAATATATTTTATTTTTTGCGCTTTAACTCTTTATACACAACAATGTATATAAATTAATTTACATTTTAAAAATCAAATATTAATTAATTATATACAAAACAATATTTGATTATTTATTCATGTATATATGTATAACAAAATAAAAATAAAAATATATTCATCATCGAATGTTTACTTTTTAATATATACATTTTGAATGTTTAAAAAAAAGATAAATATAATATTAATATTATATTATATATATATATATATACGTACACGATTAAAGGGCTAACGACAACTAAAAAAAAATCAATTCATGTATTGTTTTTTTGAGTTTTGATTTGCTCATAAAGCGTCAAAAGCAGCAATGAATTGAATTAAACATTCTTTAATTCAATTTTAATCAAAAAATATTATATATATATATGTGATATGTATAATAATAAATTTTAATTTTAATATATTGATTATATATATATATATAGAATAAAATCATAAAATGCAATATATGCAGGTAATAAACAAATTTCATTATAATATTTTATGACATTATTTTTTCAATCAATATAATTGAATTTTTTTTTTCGGTTAATATTTTTTTCTCTATATTTATTTATTATAATAGTATATATATTTATAGAAAATTCTTTATTAATTTGGCTATTTACACATTTCAACAAAATTTCATAATTTATTTTTTTATTAATTTATTATATTGACATAAATTATATTATTTATATGGGACGTGTATGGATATAATAAATATAATTGAATAATATTTAAATATTTGAATAAACGATGAACGATCAGCGAGAATTATATACGTAATACGTGCAAAGTATATTTTATTTGATTTATTTTTGTTTAAATGTGCATTAATAAATTACATTTATTGATAAAATTAAATATAAATTAATAAATAATAAACTATTAATGTTTTGTATATCTATATATAACGCGTTAATTTTTTTCATATGTTCGCTTTATATCAAATTTATTATATATACATATACAATAATATTTAAAATATTTAACATCCGGGCGTGTATTGATTGATATTATATTTTTTGTGTAAATTATTATATCACAAACAAATGTTAAAAAAATAAATCTGATATGTTCATCTTCTATAAAACCAAAAATCTATATATAAAATTATATATCTTAAATCTCAAAATGAATATACCTTAAATAATACACCTACACATTATATTTATTTATTTATATATTTTTTTACAGATAAATTATAACAATTTCATATCTTAATGTCTTATATATATAGCAGAAGAAAAATAAAAAAACAAATAAAAACAAAAATCGTACCGTAATTTTTACAAAATAAAGATAAGAAGATACAAAACGGATAATAATAATAATAATAATAAACAAACCAAAAAAAAAAAGCATTCCTTTGAAATCCGGATTCCATATGAATGTATTTTATTGTATATAACTATATTACTATATATATAGAGTTTTTCTTTTGAATACCCACAAAAACCCACACATACACATACACATCCAATAATAATAATAACAGTTATATTTTCTTCTATATATATTTAACACATAATCTAGGATATATTGTATTTGTGTGTGGTATAAATAAAATATTTATACTAGGAATCTTTTTACAATAAATTGTATATGTTTTTTTCCTATATTTAATCTGCGTTGGGTGAAAATAAAAGCACAAACAATTTTCTTTTATTATGTTTTTTTTACATTTTGTTTATTAAATCAAGTAGATTGTTTGAAATTGTGTGAGGATAACTATTTATTTTTTTTAAAACAGGAGATAAAATACTTTTTTTTTTATGTATTTATAAAAAAAATTATTAATATCTATTAATATATTATATTCAGAATACAGATGTTCTAATGCATATATATATATAGAATGAATAATACAAACGAGCACTTTCTCAGTGTAATTTTAAATTAAAAAATTAAATTACTAAAAGTGTTTTTGCAATATTATTATTTTTATTTTATACAGAAATTTTGGAAATTATATGGGGTTTATTATACATATTTTTATATGAAAGTGAAAAATATATTTTAGTTTAATGGTTTTATATATAACTTAATATCTCTTAAAAAAAGTGGATGAGTTTTTATGCTCGAAGGGCATATTCATATATCGTTATGAATAAATAATAAATATCAAAATAATTTTAAAGTTCATTTTTTTTGTTAATAGAACAAAAAGAATCTTATAAAAAAGATCAAAAAACTCTAAAAATATATACCAAAACATTTACTTTGTCATTTTGAGAATTTTTATTTAATCGATTATCCTTAAAATAATGTCCTTAAAATGATTTTTCAATATTATATTCCTATAGATTGGATTAAATCTAAACATATATAGTTTTTATAATTCATTATTTTCTGAGCTAAATAAATAATTTATATATTTATTATTCCGTAAATGTTACTTCTATATATTAATATTTATTTTTCGTAAGGATATATAAATTTATAAAAATTCATTTAAAAATTTCTATATATGCATTTAATAATTTATTACCTACATTATGTATAATATTTCTCTATTCTCAATATATTAACACTTGCATTTTCTTCCATATATATACATGGTGTGAAATGAGTTTATCACCATTTCTATCAGCATATATGAAATATTTATATATATGATAGCATATAATATACATGTATAATGAAATTGAGTATTAGTAAAATTGAATAGAAAATTTATGAAGTATATATACCGAATGAATAACAATATATATATGTATAGTATATATAATATGGCCAAAAGTTGAAATCAACTAAAAAGTTTAATTTTAATCAAGTAACTATATATATATTATATATATATGTATAGAGATGTATAAAATTGGATATGCACAATGTCCCATATCCAATTTGAAAAATGTGTGTGTTGGTATGTATATTATCATATATAACTATATTTATCTTATAGATATATATAACTATAATTATATCCATATATAGATATGGGCTATGTATATATAGTTATATAATTAAATTATATTTTTAGAACATTATTATCTGAACCATGAATAAAAACATTTGTAAGCGGATGCATATTATATATATATAATTATATGTATATATACATGCAAGTACAATATATAAGTTCATTTTATACCGTATATAAAAGTAAAGTAAAACACTTGAAAACATATTATAAAACATAGATTGGAATGGAAAACTAAACTAAACGAGTGGAAAATGATCCACTAAAACAAAAGATATATATATTTTTATATATAACCATAAAGAAAGATGAATGTTATACCTTTTATATTATATATATGTACATTGCACATGTATATGCAGAAAAAGTCACCAAACAAAAATGGTTTTTAATATAACACATATCCAACACATTCACATAAATGTATAGCTAAATAATAGATGAACTTTTCAAATGAAAAGATTCTTTCATTTGTTTTAATGTAATTACATTTTCTAAACATACATATACGTATATATATACAAATATTCAAACTTATATACTGCCATACTGCACAATGCTATCATATTTTATCGCAACAAAAATATATACATAAAAATATTTTATATATATTTAAAAAAAAATATCATATGCAATATTCATCTAAACATTTTTGTATAATATGCGATAAATATATATACAAACATAATGCATATTATATACTCATATATACCATATAATATAACGTGAGGAGTTGCATTACAAAAGATGGAGGAAAAATTAAGAAAGAAAAAAAAAAAAACCCAAACTAGAATTTCGAATATTTATATTTTAAAACTTTTGTATATGCAGAACATGGTGTTATATAACAATGTCACGATATATACAATATAAAGTATATTTATTTTAAGTACGCGAAATACCAAAACTATATATTTATATATATATATATATATTATAATGATGATGTGATGAAAAAAAAAATAAGAAAAGATTATATATACTTATCAAATTTCTATCACATTTTAAGTTTTCAGGGTTTACATTCTTTTTACCCTTTTTTAGAACTTTACAAACATTTTTATATCGACCGATTAACGGACAAAAAATCTAATAAATTATCATGATTTAGTTCTTTTTTAAAGCTCATTTCAAGCTATACAAATTTTCAAATTAGGTCTGCTGATTCGTTTTTACATCAAAAACCACCGAAAGTTAAACTAGACAAATTTTTTTGTCACTTTTTTTTTACTTGATGGTTTATATCAAAACAATGTTGTATTACCTTAATTTAAAACGACAATAACTACCAATAATCTATATAGGAATCACTTCAGATGTTAAGTGGGCGGGAGGATGTAAAATTCTATACTTCATTCTAAATATATCGTATAGTATTAATGCATTGTCATATATACAAAATATAATAACAAAAATAAAGGTATATTCACCCAGAGAAAAATAAATCATCTATTATGATTTATGTTTTCATAATTAAATCATTTCATAAATTTTTGCACTTCGTTCCTTATATTCATACATTATTCAATTAAATCTTATTATACACATAATTTGGTATATATTATGATTAAAAACTTATGAATACAAAATCTTCTATTATGAACCGAATTCATACTTTTATAATTTTGTCATTTGCATTAGTGCTTTTTTTTTATTATATTTTTTTTTGCATTATGTATTTTATGTCATACAGTGTGATTAAAATCCATAATAATAAATTGCTTTCGTAGATTTTATGTTTTTATTTTCAGTTTTGTTGAATGTTTAACCTATGTGTAAAAAATGTAACCTCACATGTAGATGTTCTAAATTCTTTAATGGTTAAGTGGTTCAACCGCTTCCTAGATAAATTTAAGGGATTATTATCTTGTTCAGATTCTAACCAACTATGTAGTCAGTTTTGTAGCGATATTTTTTTGATTTTTCTGATACCACAGATTCCATTCACGTCCATACAAATGCAATGCTATATCGTTTTTATCTATATATATAAAGTTTATAATATATAAAGTTATAATATATAAAGTTGCAATAAAAAAAGTGGTTTAAGGGTTTGTATGTTTATATTCAGTTTTTGGGTAACGTTATGCTCAAATGTGAATTTGCCAAATAGAGAATAAACATAGTATATAAATATTATAAATAATATTAAAAAAATTATCGGGTACATCAAATTAATTTCTTTTAATTTGTGTGGTTTGATTGTTAAATACAATTTAATTGCGTGTATACATATGTTAAAATATTAAAAATCAAGAATTTTAACTTTTTATATGGATGCTCTAATTTATGTTGTTAAACGTGCCGGTAATAAATTTTATTTAACAGGCAAAAAATGTAATAAACAATTATTGATTGATTGATCAAGGGAGAAATATTAATAATAGTTTCAGCAGCATTACTTTACATAATTTGCATAATTTTAATTAATATGGTATTTTAATTAGCAACTTTGTATAACCCTGAAAAAAATACATAAAGCGGTAAGTATATTTTTTTATTGCATTTGTTTTATGATTTTAAAATCATAATTTGTGATTCGGAAATGTTGGAATTATACAAAAAATGTATAAGCAAAGACTGAATATATAATACTCGCTATATCTTCTAAACAATTTTTGCATTGAAATTTCATGAATTATGATTTTGAAATCATAATAAAAATGTTATACGCATTTAAATCTCTATATATTCTCTATTTTTTTATGTTTTTGGTATATCATTCTTTCTTGTGCATACATTATGATTAAAGTTCATAATACCATTTACTCATTTATAATTTTTCGCATATTTCGTTTATTTTATTTTCAGTTTTTTTCATTGTGTCACCTTGCTCGAATGTGAAAGTATTATAAATAAATTTTGCTGTGCAATTGTTAAATAATTTTAAAAAAATCATCGAGTGCATTATATGTAATTTTATGTTGAATTTGTGGGTTAATTGTGTTGCATATAATTGAGTTCTGTGAATACATTTGTTATATAATAAATGTTATATATCATAAAAAATTCGATTAAAAGAATTTTAATTTTTTATGTGGATGTTTCAATTGTGTTGTTTTAAAAGTGGTCACATTCTTTATCAAGCAAAAAAAAAATCAATTATTGATTGATTAATCCAGAGAAAATATATACAATATTTCCAGCAGCATTTAATTAATTTGGTATTTTAATTAGCAACTTTGTATAACCAAAAAAATACATATAGCGGTAAGTATATTTTTTTATTGCATTTGTTTTATGATTTCAAAATCATAATTTGTGATTCGGAAATGTTGAAATTATACAAAAAATGTATAAGCAAAGATTGAATATATAATACTTGTTATATCTTCTAAACAATTTTTGCATTGAAATTTCATGAATTATGATTTAGAAATCATAATAAAAATGTTATACGCATTTAAATCTCTATATATCATCTGTTTTTTATGTTTTCGGTATATCATTCTTTCTTGTGCATACATTATGATTAAAGTTCATAATACCAATTACTCATTTATAATTTTACATTTTTTACATTTTTCAATGACGGTTCATGAAATATGCATCATGAAAAAGTATGGTTTTTGTACATTTTACAGTTTTAAGTACCCTTATAATGTATACAACCACATAGAACTAAATATGTCGCCTATTGCAGGTATCGAATGAATTAAATTATTTTTTAATTTTATTTCATTCATTCGATTCCCCGCAACAGAAACACATTTCCGAACATATGAGTTACAGTTTATAATATTTTTATTTGTTTTTACATGTCCTGTTTTTAGTTCCTTATGGGTGGATTCCAGGTTATAGTTCCATTTTAATATAGATTTTATAGATTTATATTAGTGTTTGAATAGTTTCATAGTCTATAATAATAATTATTTAATTTGACGCGCATTATTTGAACCTTAAAGTATGCAAAATCTTCAAACAACAGTAATGGACGAATATGATATTTTTGTTAATGGTGAATATACTGAACTTCAAAATTATAGCGTTGAAAATGGTAAACTTTTTGACTTGGTCAAATATCAGAATAATATGTGCATGCGTTTCTTTAACGATTATTATTTCTTGTATAAGTTTTTGTAGTTTTTCTCAAATAGACGATAAGCATTAACTTACACTTTTTGTTACTATTACTGGGTTATGGTTATTGAAGAATTTTGATAAATGGATGCATTCAGTAAATTTGTAGCATTCAAATGCTAAAAGTATCCAAGTGGTACTGTAATTGTTAGTCTTTCCGTGTAAATTAATAAAAATCAATTAACCGCGAAACCTATAATCTATTACTAAATTTAAATTACCGTGCAGTGGAGGTAATACATAATAATCTAGACGATACAATACCGGCATCTTCGATTACTATCAACAACCACCGAACATCGCAAATAGATTTCGAATTTCAGGAATTATTAACGAAGTGGGAAATGACTGGATTTAAAACTAAATTTCAAAGTAAATTTATATAAATATTTTAATTTTTTTAAAATCAAAATATTATATTTTTATTTTGGTAATTCATTATGTAAATAATTTTTAGAGCATAATATAAATATGCAATCCTTGAAGCATATAACAGAATTAGAGATCAGAGATTTATTTGAGGATGATCTTGGTTCGCGGGCAACGTTTAGATACGTTCTAAATGAATGGCGCAGATCAATGGTAATTGAATCCAAATAGTTAAAATATATTTCTATGTCCTTATCCTTATTTATTAATTTTCTATCAGGGGTATGCAGTGACACGAAGTTGCACCTGCATAGCATCTCAATCCAACGAAGCAAATATTCCGCAAGCATTACCCTCTCATGCGACTATGGAATCATCATGTAGCATACCATCAATAGCTACCTCATCAATTTCTGCAAAAAGCCACGGATATGCATTTGTATGGGTTTTTTATTTTTTTTATTTTTCAGTTCTATCCAGTTCTATACCATTTAATATTTAATTTAATCTATACCATTCAGTTCTATACCATTTAATATAAACATTTTGATGTCTATCATTCTTCTATCATCGTAGTAGAAGCAGTGTCCGGTTTATCGTGTATATACTTTATCCCTATATGTTTCTATATCCCCATTTCGCCATTAAGGATGTATGCAATTATTTCGTACATTTATACGTGAATTGTTTCTAGTTTTATTTTATACTAATATATTTTTATATACAGCCGTAACTGATAAAATCGAAGTGCAATATCATTGACCTTAAACGCAATCCTAAATGGTTTATTTCTGGGTCAAGTAATCATTTTTAATCTCGACTTTATTCGACTAATGTTTTTAAAAGCTAAAATTACATAATGGCAAACATATGAGGATGTGGCGTACTTTATTGTAGGAAAAACTTCAGTTTACTTATTTTTTAATATGTATACTCATTTATACCCTTTTATACAAATGTCACAAATACATATTTTTTTAGGAATCTGGCAGCACATTATTTGATTCCGTGAATATATAGTCATAAGTCTTTTGAATAAAGTCATATATATAAATAATTAATGTTAAGTGGATCTAAATATAGCAAAAATATATTTCACTTAACTTATGTGTGCATTATGCGTTCTCAAACATATAGGATACAACCACCTTCCTTAGAACTACCAACGGAATTACATTGAATAACATATACGAAAAAAATAAAAGGTTTACTGGTGAAGAAAGAAACATGTTAGTAAACTCAATTGTTAGGGAGTATGTTGAAAGAAACCATAAAATGAGTTTTTTTGAACTGGAAAGAATATCTAACGATATTGTATTGATTTTTCCAAACGAACTAAAGGTAATTTACTATAAATAATTTCGTTGCTTGAAAATGTTTACAAATCAAATTCGAACCCCTTGCTATATACAAAATTGTGGATTGTTATTTCTGTTATACATTTCATATATAATTACAGGATTTTTATTTTAAAAGAACACCAAAACCAAGTGGGAAATTATATAATAGATTCCGGACGTTGTCAACCTCATTCAAAAAAAGTGGATTATATACAGCACACCAACAGCAAACCAACGATCAACCTATGAACGATAACCCAACTACAGGTATGTTATTCAAATATTTATATCCGGCCCTTAGTTCGTGCATAATATGTTTTATATTGCTTTTGTTTCGAAACAATAATATTAATGAAATGATCATACTACCAGTAACGTGAGAAAATTTGTTGACCCAAACGATAATATATTCTGAAAGGTACATATAATAATAAATTTATTATTCCACAAAAAAATTTTTCGAGCAAAGTTTTTCAATTTTCAAAATTTTGAATCTTTTAAATTACGCGCATCTTCTACGAAATATCAGAAATTACTTGGGCTTTCAACGATGCAAAGAAAATAAAAATTCGATCTCAATGAAGAAATTGGTGATACTGTTTAAAGTAAATGCTAAAAATACTTTATTCAATACACTCAAATTTCTTTTTACTTACAGTTTTTAGAAAATCGAATAGGCTCTTGAACTGAAGTACGATATCAAAATTTTTTTCTATGAAAATCAGAAATTTAGAGCATCGTCATATAACCGAGTGCAATTAAATTCCCGATAAACCAGAGCCGTAATTCAAAAATAAAAAGGTTTAAAAAAGTCGATTCTCCGGAAAGTTTTGTTTGGTTTTTAATTGTATTATAGTGGATTTATTGTTATACGAGAACCCATGAGAATATCATATCATTAAGGTCACACGCTCCCATTTTTTCACCTATCACCACTGATGTGGATACAATATATTTCAGTACATTACCTAAAATTCTTTTTATCGTTAAATCAAAACCATTTTTTAAACAGATACATTAGAAGAGCCATCAGCAAACGAACTCGATTGCAAAAATTGGTTATATTTGCATACGACACCGTTTGAAACGGTTGAATCTAAATGGGTTCAATGTTTCAAGTTACGCAACAAAGAAATCAAGCAGAAGTCAATAGACGAAACCATTGAAAATTGGCCTTTATTCAAGCACGGCAACGGACATCGTTTGGTAGGGATATTTTATAATCAAATCAGTATTAGGATTTTTTATATTTTATTTTTGTATTGTTATCTAACATCTTTGAATAGATTGACATAGATTTTGAAAAGTTATATCCAGGTAAAACCCATAATTTACTGCACAATTGGAAAAATTTGGAAACACGTTTACCTGTGATATTATACAAAAAAGTAAAATTTGCAGGTGCTGCTAATTTAATAAATTCACCTTCACAAAATTTAGGTAAGGGATATTTTTAATAAAAAAAATAATCGTAAATCTACGATATTATGGTCTACAAATTTAATTTTAATTTATTGTTTTTATCCAATTGGTATAGACATACGCAGTTTCCAGTATTGTAAACTGATACAAGCGGTAATTAAACCGACTACCAGGAAAAAAATAAACGGAAAAACCTGGAAAGCAACAATAGGAGAAAGTTGGTCATCATTTTCGTACGAAATTCCAAGTACAGCGGATTTGTTGGTTGCAATCAATAAGCGTAAGGCTTTTTGCTTAGAACACAACATTACTTTGCAACCAATATTGGCTGTAATTGGGAGTGATGAACCGCAATTTGCCGTAATTTACGCGGATATTTATTATGTGTTGGGCAATTTCTTAAGCGCTTTGGACGTTTGTTTTAAAATATTTTTTGTATTCAATCTGGAATTTCCGGTAGAAAGTTTAAAATTTTGGGTATTTTTACAGTCATATTTTTTTAATATTGATAGCCCGAACATAAGTTCAGACATCATAAATTTTATATCTGAGCTTAATAATTTAATTTAAAAACAATCCGCATTAAATATTATTATTATTATTATTATTATTATTATTATTATTACTTTACATTCAGCATATATTATAAAATGTATAAATGCTATGTTTGTAGTTGTATGTTTACCGATATTGAAATATATATCAGTCATTTAAAATTAATTCACTTCATACAAAATCATAGCAAATTAATATGTTGCTACGAATCTTGCTCATCGATTTTTTACGATTTCCGGTCATATAAAAAGCACATAATAAATGTACATAAAAACGATGTAGATTTGCCAGGTATAGATTCCACAAGTCAGCATGCTTCAATTCAATTAGGATCATCAACTTCCATTAGTAATATTTGTTCATCAACAACACCTTGTATTAATAATATAGCTGATTCGAATTCATCTCCATGTAAAGTAGAATGTTGTGATATAGATGCGAAAGACATTGATAATTTTATTAATGAAATCGATCGAAATGTCTTAAGCTTCGCGTGCAGTCTATTTAGTGAAAGTCATCTCACGACTAAAATTGTTCAGAATATAATTTCAAACTTTTCTCTTTTGACTACTATACTATTCGATAAACTCAGCAAAATTATTACTCCGACGCTTAGTAATAAAAATAATAACACATTAAAAATATTGTTCAAGTTCTGTAAAAACATTTTTCACAGTTATAGTAGCGAATACTTATTGGTAAAATCATTAACAGAAAAAAACCTATATGCACCTCCAATCAGGTTTGAACTGAATAATACCGTAAGCCAAACTTATGAGAATGGTAAAAGTATTTTAAGGGAAAAATCCATACAAGGAATTTTATTACCAATAGAATATCAAATTAAGAGGTTTTTTGAACAACCAAATATTTTAGAAAAAACTTTGCAGAACACAAACAATTTACTACTGAGCTCTTCAAATGGCATAGAAAATTTTGTTCAAGGAACCATTTGGAGAGAAAAATTAAATCATTTTAAAAAACAAGAAAATATTTTACCGCTAATTCTATACTATGATGATTTTGAGACCGGCAATAGTTTAGGAAGTCATGCCGGTAAGCAGTCGATATCAGCCTTTTATTTTCATTTCCCTACACTGCCAGGAAATCCTTTATCATTACAAAACATATTTGTTGCTATGCTAATAAAAAGCGTTTACCTAAAGGCATTAAGTCCATCAAAGACTCTACTTGCACTTGTGGAGGTTTTAAAACGCTTAGAAAATGGCATAGAATTACGTGTTTCTAACCAAATTATTATTGTTAAATTTTTAGTCGGTTTATTTATTGGTGACAATTTAGCCCTCAATAATATATTAGGATTTTCTGGTTCATTTAATCATCAATTCTGTTGTAGGCTCTGCAAAATAAACAAAACTTATATTGGTTGCTCAGTTACCGAAAACGAATCCATTTATAAAAAATAATACATTACATTTATCTGCAAGAGAAACATATTGCTTTTTAAGATATATTAATCTATTAATAGGACAATTTATACCAAAAACAGATATCGTATGGAAATATATTCTAAAATTAAGGGAGATGATAGATTTCATGTTAAAAGATAAGTTTACAAATATCGAATTAGTTTGCCTAAAAGATATGATACAACAACACAATTCTTTGTATATTAAATGTTTTAATACCCATTTAAAACCAAAACACCATTTTATTTGTCATTACCCAACAGTAATTAAAAATTCAGGACCATTAAAACATATTAGTTGTATGAGGCAAGAGAGCAAAAATAAAAGTGTTAAAGAATATTCTAAGGTTTGCTTTTCCAGAATAAATTTAGAATTTTCACTTGCAAAAAAATGCACCAAACAATTTTCTAAGTTTTTGTTAGATAATAACGACATCAGCATCGAGTTCACATTACAGAATGAACAGATGGTGAAAATTACTAACATGAGCTATTTTACGACTGAAATTGAGTTTCCATTTGATATTAATAACAACATTTTTGCATCAAACATTTCAAAATATAAAGGCACCATATTTAAGGTAAACTATTTCGTAATAGAACATGAAAAACCATATAAAATTGCTCACATTCTCCGTTGTGAAGATCAGTTATATTTAGTTTTAAATGAATTTAAAATAATTGAGTATAGTTCGCATTTTGGAGTGTATGTACTTGGTGATAGCACAAATAAAGTAATTTGCATGAATTTTAAAAATCTATCATCTAAAAAACCTTTCGAATTAAACGCTCTGCCGGATGGAAGAAATTGCTACTTGCCTAGAGCATTTTAAACAGAGTATAATAATAATAATAATAATAATAATAATATTTTATTGTATTAAAATAATAACTTAGAATTAAAAATCAATTAATAACCACAAAAATATGGGATTGATTGAATTATATTGACCAACAATTGGTACATAAACATCATTTTATTTAAATATTCTAATTACAAATTTTATATCGAAACCAAATGATAAAATAAGTATTTAATAATAATAATAATTTTAAATCATATTAAATGGTTTTAGGGTTGATAATAACAATAATAATAATAATAATACAAATATAAATTTGAAATAATAGTAATAATAGTAATGTTAAAATATATTAATAGTATTTTTTATTTTTTAATTAATATATAGTATATTTAATAGTAACGTGTATTTAAAATATTGATAAATTTAATAAAATCAAATTTTATTAAATTTATCTAAAATTTAAGTATTAATAAATTTTGAAAAAAATATCATATGTTTATAGAATTTTTTTTCACCTTTCCAGAACTGGGTAAAAATGTCAATAATCTAAAATCTTAAAATTTCAATAATTATGATAAAAGGGCTCGATAATTCATTCCTAAAAATCACAATAATAAAATCATATTGAGTGATTTTCGTTTACTCACATTATACCGAATAACGCATAAAAAAAATTATGATTTAACAATCATGATTGCTGTTTCTAAATCATGAGAGGATATTATGTATATAAATCACAAAATATACCACGTAAAATCATTATTGATAATTTTTAATTATGAAATAAAATCATACTGAGTGATTTTCGTTTACTCACATTATACCGAATAACGCATAAAAAAAATTATGATTTAACAATCATGATTGCTGTTTCTAAATCATGAGAGGATATTATGTATATAAATCACAATATATACCACGTAAAATCATTATTGATATATTTTAATTATGAAATAAAATCATACTGAGTGATTTTTGTTTACTCACATTGTACCGAATAACACATAAACAAAATTATGATTTTTCTATCATGATTGCTGTTTCTAAATCATGAGAGGATATTATGTATATAAATCACAATATATACTACGTAAAATCATTGTTGATCATTTTTAATTATGAAATAAAATCATATTGAATGATTTTTTTGCAAATCATGTATTAAGATATGAAATCAAGTTTTATGCCAGCACCACGTATGGCGCATTTTCATGGTTGATTTTCGCATACCGTATACCATATTTTCATACTATCTGATTTTATTTCTCTGGGTGTTCTTAAAATTTGATTCAACTTTAAAACATATCATTTTACAAAATATAATAATCCATATTATTGTATGATATAATATATCTTTGAAAACTATATATACACTATTTAAAATATATCAAATAAAAATAATATTTAGCAATATGATACAGCTATAAAAAAAATACTACAAACTTTAAAAATCTATATAAATAGCACTAAAATTAAATATAAAAAAATTGAACAAACATAAAAATAAAACGCATTCATTTCACATTCAATATATATTTAATTTTATTTCAAAACAACCAAAATATAGATATTAAAAATTACCTTCAATTTTAAGATTTTTAATGTTTGTCTCTAATGGTTTTAATGCATCTAATGGGATATTTTCAAAATAATTTTTTCGTATATCTAAAACTTTTAATGTTTTTAAATGTTTAAATGTATCCGTTGATATTATTGTAATACGATTGCCCATTAAGTGTAATTCATTTAATTGTACCAAATATTTAAAATTATTTTTACCCAAACGATCCAATTGATTATAGGATACATCTAATATTTCTAAATGTTCCAAATCCATTGTAAATTCTTCCAATTCTTTTAGACTATTGTGTGATATATTTAATAAATGTAATATTTTTAAACCTTGTAATCGTTCTTTCGGTAACAATTCCAATTCATTTATACTTAAATCCAATGTCAATAGATTGTGTAAATTTGTAAATGCACCCGGTGATATACGATTTATACGATTTTGTATTAAATATAAATGTTGTAGGGCATGAAACGATTGAAAATCTTTACTTGTTAATATCGTTAAATTTGTATAGCTTATGTGTAATTCACGTAAAAATAAATATTTTTCCGTTGATTGCCCGAACAATTGTTGTAATGGATTACCGGTTAAATTTAACCAACCCAATCGTGGTAATGATTTATCCGATAACGCTAGGCTTGGTATTTGTTGAAAACGATTACACGCCAAATCGATACGTTGTAATGTTATTGAATTTTGTAAAAAATTACCGGGTAATGTCACCAAATTATTACCACTCAAATCGATAAAATCCAATTGTGTTAAATTGACAGCATTGAATCCGGTCAACGATGATATTAAATTATTTTTTAAATTTAAATACCGTAAATATGGTAAACCATTTAATTTATAAAAATCAATGTTTGTCAAACGATTTTCGGCCAACGATAATATTTCCAATGTTGATATATTGTACAGTGCTAAATGTGGAAATTCTTGTAAATGTACATTATTTAAACGTAACTCTTTGAATACATTCAATCCATTAAATATATTACTTTGAATGGTCACCATTTGATTATGGTCAATATTTAATTTGACTAAATTTTTATTATTTTTAAATAGTGTATCGGATAGTAATTTTATCATACAGTTTTCCATTTGTAATGTTTGCAATGATGGTAATTTATCAAATGTATTATTATATGATTGTGAAAAATTATTATTTGATAAACGTAATGTTCGTAAACTGGGTATATCAAAACGTCGTATATCCAACATTGTCAAACGATTATCATCAATATTTATTTCATTTAAATTTGTCATCCCCTTGAATGTGTCCGGTCCAATGTATTGTATTGAATTATTTTTTAAATTTAATATTACAATTGATAATTCATATTCGAATATGTCATTGGTCAGCGATTTCAATAGATTATTCGATAGATCTAATATTTTTAATTTTTTTAAATTTATAAATGATTTTGTTTGTATTTCGGTGATTTCATTTAGTGATAAATTTAATTCTTCCAATTCGGTAACATGTAAAAATAAATCACGATTTATAACACGTAATTTATTTTGACTTAAATCCAATAGTTTTAATTTTCGCATATTATTAAATGTATGCGGATGTATAAAACTTATTGTATTATTTATTAAATAAATTCGTTCCAGACTATAAAAATGTTTAAACATTATATGATTTAATTTTGTCAATTGATTGTGTCCCAACCATATTATTTGAACATTATGTTGTCCCTTAAATGTATCATTATGTAAAATATTTATATTGTTGGCATTTAAATGAATTGATATCAAAGATGATGATGATGTTGATGTTCTTGCATTTTTATTTTTATTATCATTGTCATCATTTTCATCTTCATCTTCATCTCCATCTTCATTAATATTTATATTTGCTGAATTATTATCAACATCATCGTCATCATCATCATCAGTATATGGAAATACATTACCCAAATTAACTATATTATTACCCTGAATATTAATGTGTTCTAATTTTTTTAAATTTTTAAAAGCACCTAATTCAATTTCTGTTATTAAATTATTTTGCACGTGCAGCTCCAACAGTGAATGCAATGAATTAAATAATAGTTTACGTATACATTTAATTCGATTATTATGCAAACGTAATTCACGTAAATTTTCAATTTTTTGAAACACCGCCGAATCTAAATCATACAACTGATTATCGTCTAAACTCAGCGATGTCAATGCAATTGTTTTATTGAATAATGTTCGTGGTATATATTGAATAAAATTTGAACTTAAATATAATTGTTCTAAATTACGTAATGTATTGAATACATTACCGTCAATACGACGTATTGCATTTTGTTCCAAATAAATTGTATTAATTTTTGTTGAATTTGTAAATGAATTACCGGATAATTCCAAGATATTATTATCGGATAGAAATATTTCTTTTAATTCGGGTAAATTTGAAAATACACCCGTTACATAATGTATATGATTATGACTTAAATCAATTGTTTGTAATTTTTTATTCGTATCGAATATCATTGAATCCAAATAAATTATTTTATTATGACTAATGTCTATCGATTGTAATTCTTTCAGCGAATAAAATGCATTTTTATTTAATTTTTCAATAACATTTGAATACAACGATAGTGTTTTTAAATATGGAAATGTACGAAAACAATCATCGTTTATTTCGAAAAATCGATTTGAATTTAAATCCAAAAATATTAATGAATTTAAGCGGGCCAAAATCATACTACCGTCTGCACCCTGTAATGATGTTATCTCATTCAACGATAATCGTAATGATCGTAAATTTTCCAATTTTTTCAATGCGGCCATTGGAAATGTTTTTATTTTATTTTCGGATAAATCAATTTCCGCAATTGATTCTTCGATGCCGGCAAATGCAAATTCATTTATGCGCTCCAATTGATTACCCTTCATATTCAATTTAACTATACGTAAACCATAAAAACTATAATCCTCTATGTTCGTTATTTGATTTGAATCGAAATCGAGTACCATTAATTTTAACATTCCATGTAATGCTTTTTGTGGAATCTGAAAAACAGAATAAAATGAAAAATTAAATTAATAAATATAATATATTAAAATTATGAAATGATTGTATTATATCGCACAATGTATTAGCAATATATTTTTGCTGAATATATTCTTAAAGAACACACTTTCAAATTAAATTTTCTATTAGCTATTTTAAAAATAACTATACCGTCATATATATATGGTTTAAATACGAAGAAGACATTGTCGAAAATCGGAAAATTTTACATATAACTTTGATATATTTGTGACTATATATTCTATTGTATATTACTATTTAATTAGAGCTTAAAAATTAATTATATATACGTTATCGCATGTACATTTTAAACTATATATCCCGGCTTCATTGCATGTTTTTTTTATCTATCTTTCAAAATATGATGCCAACAGAATATTTATAATATATATAAGATCATTCAAAAATTAATAATAGACATGTGTGCATATAGAATTATTTAAAATATATCCTATATACGTATATATTAATAAATTGATATGTTTAGATATCGTTATACAACATATATATACGTATATAATATTACATGTATATTTAGGCTGCAGATAAACTTTACAAACTATATGCATTTAAATTTAACTATATATATGTATATAATATATACATGTCCCATTTATATGTGAAATTTAGTGTATACTCACGTATAACCATATGCCTATATATATATATATTGAAATAGTTTATACACATAATATTTGTATGCTTAACATATAATGAATGCAAGTTTGTGTATATATATACTAAACACATATATATATCCTTTAACGACTATCTATTATTATTATATACAACGTTTTGTACATATGAATTTACATTTTAGATTGCATGTATAAATGAATGTATAAAAATATTTCATTTATGTATATACATATAGTAAATATATGTGGGTAATCCTGAAAATATTAAGACTATTTTATGTGGTATACATTGGTAAAATTTGACGGTTTTGATTATAATAGCAAAATAAAATAAAATAATTATTATTATGCCTGCGTATGTTTAGGATACATACGATCAATCTCATTATTCATTATTTTTTATTCAAATCTGTAAATTGATGTGCGATCATTCAATATAGTGAACAATAATAATTATATTCTAAAACTAATGTATATGATATATAAAATTGAACTTTTCAATAACAGGTATTCATTTTTCATATATTAAAGGGTATTTTATTTAATCAAATTTAAATAAATAAAAAAGTAAACCATTAAATAATAATAAAAAAATATCCATTACCATTCAATAGTTGCGTGTCTGATAAAAGAAAAAGAAATTCTAATTTATTTCAATATATGGAATAAAATTTCCCTTTGAGATGCTTTTAATTTGACTCGCATCAGCAATACGTTTTATTAATAATTCTTTGTGTCGCCCTATACATATATATATATAATTATCTATATTTATATATAAATTTTACATATTGGTATTTTACATGTATCATATATATATTCAGAATAGACTATAGATACATGTATTTTCCATTATATCCTCATATATGGATATGATGTATTCAAACATGTACTGTACGTATATCGATATATAGTGTGTATATTCGATATATGTTGCATATATATATATATAAAGAGATATATTATAGAACTTTCAATATTATGTTGATAATCTTTTATATATACTTGTTAAAATTATACCTTGTATTATATAAATAGATATATATATATATATTATAAATATAGGATAGGTTATGCATATAAAAGCGCACATAAATAGAATTTATATAATAATATACAAAATGAGAATTTAAAATTGAGTTGAATTGATATATATATATATATATATATATATATATTCACTGTGTTATATATTTGCAGATAGATATAGATGCATGTTAAATATATGAGTTAATTATTTTCAATTAACTTTATATTTATTTAATATATTTTATTCATATAGTGTTTAGATTATATTTTAGAAATAAATGTATGTCGTTCGTATATAAAACAATAATGAACTTATATTTAAAATATATGCATACAAATTTTAAGCTATTTTGAAAATTATAATTAATAAAAAATAATTCTTTATTTCGGAATAGAGTTTTGACATTTCATGAATGAATGTTTATTTTTTTAGATTGATTTCGTCCCTTCTCTTAAATGGTGGGTGTTATATTCAAAATAACAGAAACTTGATTACTTAAAATTCAAAAGCAATTGAAGGCTAACAGAATTCACTTTGAATTATAAATATGGTTATTTTAAATTTAAAAATAAATGTTGAAACGTTTTTTATTATCCGATATATAATTTTAATTTCAATCGGATTTAAATGGCTATTTAGAATATTTATTCAAAATAAATATACCGCAACATTTTATGTAATAAAACTTTTTATATATTATATAATATTCCTTTTATCAGCACTTACGTAACTGAAACAGGACTGTAATTATTTTTTATTTTGTTTTTAATAATCCATTGAAAGCTATATAACTATGCATAATTGTGATAATTTTAATACCGAATAATTTTTAGCTTGAATATTTTTATATTTTGCATTTTATAAAGATTTTCTATATTATGTTATATATGTATAAATTACCATATAATAATCGAGTATAAAACATAATAAATTAAAACTTAAAAATAAATTTAATTCAAATTGCATTGCTAATGATCGTGTAATAATAACAAATTAACGAATACTTATATATATTAATGCATTTATGTATACAAATTTATTATTGTGAATTGTATAAATATATTTATTTTTTTTTGTATATAAAATCTATAAATTAAACCATTTAATTAATAATTAATTATTGTGTATATATATATAGGTAATAATTTGATTTCTTAATACATATACTATACATTTTTATAAATCTTTTTTTAAATCACATTTGAATATACAAATTTTTTTGTGTTTTCAAATTTATAGATATAATAATAATATTTTCTTTTTAAAAGAGACTTAAAAAAACACATTTAAACACATTTTATATAATTTGCATAAAAAATAAATTTGTATACATATATACTAAAAATGTATAAATGATATGATGTCTGTATTTATTTGAATCTACGTATATATGTTCTATGTATATATAGGATTATATATAAATATATGCATTTGCATATATAAATAAATATATCTTACCTGAATGAGTTTACTGTTGACAATACTTAACGATTCTAAAGTGGCACGTAAATTCTTTAGACTGTTATCTTTTAGAATTTGTAAATGTGAATGTGAAAATTGTAAATGTCTTATATTAACGCCAACCATAAATAAATCCTGTGAAAGCGACGTGACTGTACGATCAAAATCATATATAGATAAAGATTGTATAGGTGATGATATAAGTTGCAATGTTGAACGTAATGATACTGATGTTGTACTGGGGCATTCCAAAAACAGTCCTGCATATATATATATGAAAGAAAAAATAAAAATAAGTTATCTATATTAAATATTTTTTTTTACCATTTTGTATATGATTATATATATATAATAATAATAATAAGTATATATAAAGAAATAAAATAGAGAGATCATATTTTTATATTTTCTAAAAAAAAAATATTCATGCACGTGAATATATAATATGCATTTATCTATAACAGTGGATAGATATATATAATATATTACTATAAATTCAAATAAAAAGAATTTATATAATATATATATATATATAGTGTGAAGTTGAAAATATATATATATAAATTTTTTTTATGTATACGTTTATAATTATATTTATATATATAGAAATGCATATTTGTGCTTGAAGATATATTAATACTAAAAATCGTACACGTTCATTATATATGAGAATGTTTTTCGATATCATTTTTTTTAAAAAGCATAACTCATTTTTTTTTCTTTTGCTTTTATTCAATTGAATAAAAGTTGCTGATGATATGATATCATATATATATGTATAGTTAAATTCGAAAAAATGTAATTAAAATTTATTTATAAGAATAAGATATTGTCAGATCAATGTCGAAATATACGAGGAATGCAAAAATCTATGTTGTAATAAATAGGTACAAAATATTTTTATCTATAATGCAACAAAACAATAAAGTTAAATTTTCCTTGAAAATATAACATTTTTAATCAATTATTTCCAAATTCTATATTTATAAAACATTATAAACAATTTTTATGTTCTTATCCAATATTGATTTCATTTATTTTTACTTTTCTACGTATTCTATAGTTTTTTTCAAAATGTTTCGTGTGGAAAACTTCAGAGAATTTGCTGAATTTTTAAGTATTTGCCGCTATCAATCGGGGATCTTATTACAAAAACCCAAACAGGTAAATATAAATTTGTATAATAAGAAAATAAAATAATCCAAATTTTTATTCCAATTATTATTAAATGATGGTAAATTTTTCTTTTACAGGTTAGTGTGATTTTATTGTTTGCCAAACTTTACAAATTTTATTTTAAAAATTTTGAGTGAGTACATATTTTTTTTTCATTATATTTATTTTATATTGCATAAAAAAAATATAAATAATATTAATATATATGCTCTGTTGGATAAAGAAATTGAGAATAAATTATATTTTTCATAAAAAAAAAAACACCCTCCTATTTTAATTGGCATTAAAAAATATTGATTGCTTCTCAGAATATATTATAGTTGAACGATTAAACTTATATATAGACAATAATTTTAAAGTTTAATTATAATGGGTTAAGTTTACAAAAGTAAAAAAAAAAGAAAATGAAAAGATTTTTTTTTTCTTTAACCATACGTCCGCAAATATGAAAGAAACTCATATAATGATATATAAAAAGAATGTTCAAAAAAGATTTGAGATGCGTATATATATACATATACATACATCTACATGAAAAGGATATCCATATAAATATATTTGTATATATGGCAAAAAATATGTAATTTATTTTATTCTTAATTTTCTTTGATGAAGAAAAAAAAGGGTTCCTTTCTTTAAGTTTTTCATTCTCAATATAATAACTTACACACTTTTTACAATAACGTTTCAGTCTGGTGCTTGTGTGTCTATATTAAATTTATTTTATTTTATTTTTTTTATACATATAATATATAATATATATAACATACTGATGGTATATGGTATATATATATAAAAGCAATTTTTAAGACACGAAAAGCAAAAAAAATTAGGTATAAAAAACAAATTTTACAATTTTCTTTTATAACTTCTATTTATATATATACGACCATTTAAAATATATATATTTGTGTGTATTATATAAAAAGAATATATATAAAGTAAATTCAAAAATATATTACATGTGAGTATGTTCATTTCGTATGTATACATATCGAATGCATAAATATATAAAATAAAGCATATTCATTCATATATTATAAAGTATAGAAAAAAAATATATATATATATATATATATTCATTCATATTAGTATACAGATACATTCTATTTTTTATTGTAATATTGGGGACGTCAAGAAAAGTTTTACATTTTCCTTTTTTTTTTTTGCTGCCATTTTCTTTGACTTTATTTTTCAGTATTTTCAGATGGAAATTGTTCAGATAAATTTTTTTTCATATATACTTTTATGTATATAACAAATATATATATTCTAGTAAATTTTTAGACATTTATGCATAATTTTATATATGTTCATTTTCTCACACGTATTTTTTTGTATATACATTTCTTTCTTTTACTTGTCAATTTTATTTCGTTGTACATCAATATACATACATATGTATGTATATGATTGTTTGCATAAGTGGGTATGAAATGAAATAAAAGAATAAAACATATAAAGTATATATAAAAAAAATGCTTACACAGAAATAATATATATATATAAAGATATTTTTTAAGAACAATAAAAATGAAATAAATAATAAATATATATGTATATAGAATATAAACAATGTCACAATGAGTTAAAATTTATTTTTCGATTATAATGCGGAAAACAAAACTTATTCAACATAAATATACATTTATAAATTCGTATAAAACATCTTATAATCCTCAATATATACCAAAAAGAAAAAAAAAAGTAAATAAATAAGTAAATGTTAAACCAATTTTGACAACGAATAATGTACATATCTCTATTCATATATATAAATGTGTCATTTTCTATTAAAAAAATTGGTTCACCTATATATATATATATATAGAAATTATTTCAATATAAAATTATATTTATTATATTATAGTAAAATATATAGTTGTTTTTTTTGTGTTAAAAGAACTTTTGTATGAATTGAAAATATCCATTTGTGTATAATAATAGATTTTTGTATATTCTATATATATGCTTATTATGTTAACAAGACAAGATAAAAAGATTTTAAATTTATTTATATCTAGTATATACCAATTCGGAATTCTTTTCATATATAAATCAGATATAACTTATTGTATATATCATTTATCTATAACATAAAGTTATGAAATTAAATTAGCTTAAAAAAAATGAAGATCACCGCATTGTTTAAAATCAGAAAAGAAAAGCATTGTATTGTTATACCAAAAGCTTTAATGCTATTTTATATATATAGTTCTGTTCTTGTGTGTAGTATAAGATATATACGATTAAAATAATATATTTATTTTAAAATTTAACCCTATCCGAAATTACATTGAAAAGTAATTTTTACAGATACAACACTTTTCTTTATATTAAAATTCATATAAAAATACAAAACTTAAATGTATAAAATCTTAATGAATGAAGAAATCAAATTATAGTTACACAACTATCACTACTATTCTTAACGGTTACCATCTAATTCAATTAAACATAACTATTACTACTATCTCTAAAACTTTTTTGGGCCATAACTCAAAAACCAATGGATTAATCTGACTGAACATTACTGAGCTGACTTATATAGATTAACGGGTTTGGTTTCAGCCAGATTCATTCATTGCTTTTTGAGTTATGGTCTGATAACCGGATAATTATTTTGGGAAATCTCAGACGCCATAACTCAAAAACTAATGGATTAATCTGGCTTAATATATTTATTTATTTATTATAGTGATAGTTGTGTTTGATTTGCAAAAGATGGTAGTTGTTTTGGAAAATAATTCAACGTTGTCTGTGAAATAAACAAACAAAATTTTCTATCTATAAAATCACATAAAAAACCACAATTTTTTTTTTATTCAAATTAAATTTAATCTCCATTTCACATATGTAATATTATTTATAATTCAAAAACTTATATAAATACATCTAGAACCGAACCAAAATCTAAAATGTAAAACTAAATGTGTACAGTTAAATGAATTTTATTATAAAAAAAAATAATAGAAGCAAATACTACTTTTTTTACATTATATTTCATATGGGAATGAATATATAGTATATTTGCTTTTCAACATTGCAACAACATTGGAATTATATTTATACTAAATATATCTAATAACTTATATATTATGAGAAAAATGGACATAAAACCATCCGTATATATATAGAAAAAGGTTTTCACATATCATATTTCTTTTTTATTTTTATACGAAAAATTTACAAACTGTGAAAAAAAAATCTGTTAAAAATAAAATTTATTTTTATACCATTATCGAATACGCTTTTTTTTTTGCAAATATAAAATCTATAATGTACAGTACATAGAACATTTTACAGAAATGAAAAATTGATAAAATTTTCATAACATAAAATATAAAAAACCATAACTCTATTTACTATATACAATAATATATCGAATATAAATACATGTTATACATATATGAATTATGATGACTATATGGTTTTTAAATAAAAATATTATTTTAAAAAATTATCATGTTTTATTAAATTTTCTTATTTATTTTATAATTATTTATTATTTATATTCATATTTTTTTGTATATCTGTGATAAGATTAATATTTTAAAATTATTTAGAAGCTTTCTTTTTTCATTTGTTTATTTTTTTTTTTAACTTTTTGGTTGTTTTGCTTTTCTTTTATTTAACTTTGTGAAAAGCTAGAAGAAAAAAAAAACTCAAACATTTTTTATGTCAACTAAATATTTATGCGGTGTATAAATAAAAGCATTGCGTATTTTCGTTTAAAGGAAAATTTTAAGAGAAGATTGAATTGCTATTTATTTCATATATTCAATTTTCCACAATTACATTCTTATCAATCCATTTGCTTTATTTAGAATTTTCCCACAGACGAATAATAGGCAATCGAAATTAAAAAAATTAATAGCTTTGTTGTATTATATTGTTGGAATGCAAGTAGAATCTACAGTTATTAAAAATTAATTTTAAATTTTGTGCAATCTTTATTCAAATATTATTATTACATAGGGCACTTATAGATTACGGTGTGATTAAAAAAAATGCCATATCAAATATTCCGTAGGAAAAAATTTCAATATTATAAAAATTAATTTTCAAAATGAAAACAAATCGTATAATGTATGCGCTAATAAAAGTATAAATTATTACTATACCGTCTAAGGCAATGATATAAAAATTGATCCTTTTCAATGTGAACACAAAAAAAAAAACAAAATAAAATAAAAGAAGAAATTCAACTGCCTATGAAAAGTTATGTTATTTTTTTTTTGTGAATAAGAAGAATGTCTGCCTCGTCATAGAAAAATTATTATATATGATGTTTATACATTATTTTTTGTTTTGCTTTCTTCTGTATATATTGTCTTATAAATTTATATGTATATGTCTAACAGAAGATATACGTATGTCAAAAAGTAAAATAAAACCATCATTTTTTTTCGCATTGGGTATAGGTTATTTATATTTATATATATATATACAATACCCCAAGCGTAGCTGGGTTTTGTTCACTCTGTTCAGTGAACCACCTGCTAAAAATATTGATAAATAATTAAGAAAATACAGATTTTAATATTTTTCTTAATTTTTGATGAATAAAATAATATTAAGTGTCCCAAAAAATTTGCAGCGCTGATTATTTATATCATTATATCAGTAAAAAATATAAGAGATAATATTCTTTATATCATATATATAAAGAAATCATATATATAAAGAAACGTCGCATAAAAGAAAAACGAAAACGAAAAAATACATACACCTTTAATCTATATATACTCTTTCTTTTGTGCATTTTTTTAATCGCACTCCCATAGTGTGCACAATTTTAAATGAACCAAAAAATATTGTTGTTATACATAGTTGTTTAATTGTATATGGCAAATACATTTATATTTTCCGAAAATGCGAGGTATACGAATATACAAATAATACAAATACTATTTTAATTTTCGTTCACTATAAATTGTGCACAATATAATACAAATGCTTGTTTCTTTTTTCTTATATATGCTGTATGGTTGTTTGTATGCTTTATTTTTTATCATTCAAATCTCGCATACTCATATACTGCCTGCTGCGGTGTATATAATCATAGAAAATATATAAATATTTTTTTTTGTGTTTTTTTTTTATTTTTCTCATTTCTATATATGGCATATTGGCATATACCCAGCAAACATTTGGAAGATAAATCGGCGATACGATATCGCGGCGATATCGCGGGGAAGATAAAAAAAAAGTTATTTATATCGCCAATTTATCGTTGTTTTAACAGTTGAGCGATATTGTACGGAAGATAAAAATGCGATACGATGGCGATACGCTTTGACGATAAAAAGAAAATACAGAGCCACATTTATCTTCTATTTCTCTTCCAGCCCATAAAATGACGATAATATATTATTATTTATTGCTTGCCTATCTTCTTGATGATAAATCCGCGATAAATATATCGCCTTTTTGTCTTCCTCGCGATAAGTATGTAAATAATTAAGTATAAAATTAAATTATAACAGTTTAAATGGAACAGCGAATGAATAAAGAAGAAATATTAACAATTTTTAATTTTTATAATTTTCAGGATTGAGCTGTCACAGGATTTCACAGCATTGAACTTCCATTGATATTCCCTTAGAATATTCTAATCTATATATCGCATTAGTATCCCCAATTTATCTTCCTGGCGATATCGCATTTGTATCGCCAATTTATCTTCCTCGCGATATCGTCAATTTATCTTTCAGATGTATCGCGGAAGAATCCCATTCTCTATACGTAGGGAGTAACGTACGCGATAAAAATGCGATATCTTTGGCGATAAATTTATCGCCTAGGCGAATCGTCTGCAGTACTACCAGCGATAAGAAATGTTTGTGGGGATACGAATATACAAATAATACAAATACTATTTTAATTTTCGTTCACTATAAATTGTGCACAATATAATACAAATGCTTGTTTCTTTTTTCTTATATATGCTGTATGGTTGTTTGTATGCTTTATTTTTTATCATTCAAATCTCGCATACTCATATACTGCCTGCTGCGGTGTATATAATCATAGAAAATATATAAATATTTTTTTTGTGTTTTTTTTTTATTTTTCTCATTTCTATATATGGCATGAATAAAAAATAGATATTATTTACTATATAAAATTATATGCGATATTTTTTCATTCTTTCGCAAATGCTTGTTATGCGTACTTCATTATTTTTCCAAACATTGTTCAATTAAATAATTTCAATTTCAATTTCAATACACATTTAAATAAATTCCGCAACTTTATAATTTGATAATTGTTTGATTCCATATTCTTTAATATAGTTTCCTGTTTTTTTTTCACATTTAATTGTAATATGAATTTTTATGAATGTAATTCAAATGATGGATGCATTATTGAACAGTTTTTAAAAACGCCTTTTTCAAGGCGAACTGTTGAAATAAAAAATATATTGGTTAAACTCGAAAGGCCACAACCGGATTTGCAAAATTTAACGAAACAATGCAAAACTCAAGGCAGAGAAGTCACTCGTCGATTTCCTGTGTCGATTTATCAAAAACATGAATGGATAACTGGTTGCAATAAGTTGAATAAAATTTTTTGTTGGCCATGTTTATTTTTTTTGCCAAATCGTGACACCATTTGGTTGAATCCTGGTTATTCAGATTTAAATCATTTAAGTGCAGCAGTTTTTAATCATGAAAAAACCATGAGTCATTTAACTGCTGTACTAGATATGAAAACTTTTGGTGATGTTCGGATTGATTTAATGTTGGATTCACAACTCAAACATTCCGTAACTACTCATAATGAAAATGTTACAAAAAATCGCTTGGTATTGAGAAGATTAATTGATATGACATGCTTCCTTGGTATGCAAGAATTGTCTTTTAGGGGGCATGATGAGACTGCTGATTCGGTGAATAGAGGAAATTTCATGGAAATGATGAATGTTTTAGCCAAATATGATTCAATTCTGTCGCAACATTTAAATAATGCTGGTCAGTTTCGTGGAACCTCACCAATCATTCAAAATGATTTAATTGAATCCATTGCAAAATTAATAAATCCAAAATATGTGATTTATTGCTAACTCTGTATTACAGAGTTACATATTATTCCAGGTGGTTGTCCCCCCCCCCCCACCCCCAAGGTGTTTAGTAGTTTTTTTTGTTCTTTACCAGTTTTTAAAGTGAACAAGTACCCTTGGAGGTCCAGATCCGCCACTGTACAATACATTTATAAAACCCTTAAGCTAACGAGGTTTTTGTTTAGGAAAGAATAAAAAATTCTTTTGTTTTTCATTTTTTATTTTTTTTTTTTTTGGTATTGTTTTTGTGTATAAAATGAGCCTATATATTTCTGTTTGTGGTTCTTATATGGTGGATAACTTTATAATACCGCATTTCTATAAGAATCATGTATATATAATAGTATATTTAGATTCATCATCACACCAACAGCATCAGTATCATTATCTTTGCAGGAAAATCATGGTCGTATTGTATATTTATTATCCAACAAAATTTTTCCATAATAAATTTATGTGTATAAATGTATAAGGTTAAGTAAACACAGTAAAATGTAACATATTTTTTTACTTTTTTTGGTTGAGCATTTAATAATAAGATAAATATATATATAAATATATACAGACACAGAGTACCTATATAGCAATAGATATGATAATAAACCATACATAATTTTGTATAAAGTACAGGCAGACAGATAAATATATATATATATATATATATGTACAAAATCAAATAAAACAATTTATTATATTGCACGTATATTATATACAAATTCATTGGTTTTTCGTTCATTCGCTTGTTTAATATATGGTTTTTGTATTTATATTGTATACGAACACATATATATTATATAATGTTATGTTTTATATGTTTATAAAACACAAACATTGTGGGTTTGTTGAACTTATATACAGAATATTTGTTTCATATATATGCAATAATCAATTCTATACTTAAAGATTTTAAAACATATTGTAAATGTATAATGTATATACATCTTCAGAGTGCAGTGTGATTTACTAAAATTTATATATATAGATTCCATAAAGTAAACAATGCGAAAATCTTTTATTAAATCTTGTCTAATAAATTATAAATATATATATAGATCTAATTTCGATAAAATTTTCCTTGATAATCTCAACATAATATAAAAAAATGCGGTGGTTTGTCAAATATTTTAATAATATATAATTTGTATGATTTGTATACATTATATATGGACATTCATAAACTGGAAATAAATTTAATAAGATTTTCTATATATATAATGGATAACGAATTTAATTCTATGTATATACGATTGTATAAATAAATATATAATTCACGTTATATAGAATTTAGATTTATTTATATTTGGAGTTATTTAAGAAGGCACGCACCTGTACCTTATATATTTATTATAATATACCACAAGATTTAAAGAAACAAAAAAAGATATGATATCAAAAGAAAATTTAAAACCTCATATAATATTTTGAATTTAAATCCATGTAATAAATAAATTGAATTTTATTTCTATATATTTTGTTTTAGATTTGAGTCCTTTATTTTAATTTAAAAGGTAAACATTTCAGCACAGCACGGTATATTTCACAAACATTTAAGATGAATAAGTAATAAATTTCTTTTATTCTAAATAAAATAAATAATAAATCAAAAATAATTTTAATAAATAATATGCAATGAGCATAATATATGAGCATAAACAGACTTATACAGAATTTTAAAACTATATGCATATATATAATATATTTGAATAAATATTAAATTTAAATAGGAATTTTACAGTTCAGTGAAATTGTTTCGAAGATATTTGGGAAATTAGTATATATATATATTTTATACATTTCAATTGAATTTATCTATATATATATATATAATAAATTGATGTAATATATGTTACTTATATATTTAGTACATATATATAAATAAATAAATTATATTTCATATATAATTCACAAGCATATATATATATTTATTATTTATTAGTATTAAATGTAAATTTCGTATAATGTTATATATAGTAAAATACTATATATAGTATCAACAAATGAATATACCCTTTGATTGATTTATTGCTTTAAACGTATTGTTAATAAACCCAAAGATGTTTTGAACATTATTCAATTGATTGATCAGGCAATAAGTAATAAAAAGTAAATATTTGTATAAGAGAATTTGTTTAATTATTTCATTAATCATATACGATTTATGAAAAATTGTTTGGAATTTTGTTTGTTTAAGTTTTTCGTTATTTTACTAAAATTAAATCCTTAATTATATAGTTTAATTTATAGTTTCGCTATCAGTGCATTAGTTTCTCATATTTATTATTGAATTTTTTTGAATTATAATAATAAAAAAATGAATAAAAATCGAATATTATGCATATTATAAAAACCAAAAAACAATACATACCATCTTCAAATTTATAACATGGACATGCTGAATTATCTGCAAAACTTGGACATTGTATATTATTATTATTGTTATTGTCAAATGGTGATGTTTCTAATGTTGAATAAATTGAATGGATAAAAAATATAAAAATGGTCAACATCCGATATTGAATAATAATAGGCTGTTTAAGCCTCAATTGAGGATACCAAATCGTCATATTTGTAATAGCATTGTTAAATGATACCGTCCACTGATTAACATCATAAACAATATACGAATATATATATATTTAATTTTTGTTATTTTATTAATTTAAACTGAATTTTTCCCATCTCTTATAATGTATTGATTGATAATAATTTTCCCATACTCCCAAAAATACAATTTTATTCAATTCATTAAATTGAAAATTTGATCATATCTGAAAAGAAATAAAAAGTAAAAAAAATTAATATCAATATATTTAAGATTAAACAAAAATGTAAAACTTTTTTAAAATTGAATTTATATTTTATATTCGAAATTTTATGATAATTTTAAATGATAAAACTTTAGAGGGAAAAAATTAACAATGTTGCAAAAAAAAAATATATTTATGTTTTATTTTTTTTACTGTATTATACATTTATTTTTTATCATAATTTCATATACTCTCATATGTATTATATATTTATGTATATATAGAGTTTTATCATTTCCATAAATATATCCATTCTATATATATATAATACATAAAGTATATACGAACTTTTAAAACGTTTATGCATATATATAAAACAAATATAATATACAGGCAAATATATACGTATATGGTTTAACATATATAAACCAAGAGTTTATATATATATATATATATCTATTATATGTAAACAATATGTTTACATATGTAATGTTTATATGTCGGAAAAAGGAAGAATTCATCAAAACTTTATTATACATATATATACCGACTGACGATATATATATATAGATAGTAGATATATCCTTATATTCCGTATACATGGTTTTATATCTTGCAATAAGATATTAAACTTTCAAAGCCCTTATAATTTGTGATTTCCTTTAGTATAAAATACTTTTGTACAAAAAAAATGTATAAATAAATAAATGTAGGTATATATATCAGATATAAGTAAAAAAAAATATTGCTGAGTGAGTATGTTGGTATATATAACACACAATGATTGTATTACGACTGTATGAAGGTTTATTTAGGTTTAAGGATAAAAAAAAAATTACATAGACAATTTTTCATATTATACGCAGTGATATTTATTTCATTTTCAGTTTTTTACAGATTAGTCTTTTTTTTTGTTCATTTCATTTACTTTTTCGTTGTTTTTCTTCTTTTTTTTTTTTGTTCATGTATGTAATGTATACATAGGTATAATCGTAAATTTGTAAGAAAAAGTGTATAAATAAATAAAAATTTGTTTTTTCCTTTGCCAACATTTCGTTGTTGATTTACACATATCGAAAAAAAAAAATAATTGTATATCCCATTCCGTATAATATGGTACCATATAGCGAAATGGTTGATATATTATTATGGGATGGATAACAATAAACGTTGGATTAATTGTTATATATGTTTATAGGAATATTTAAAATAATAAAATGTGTATATAAAGCTCCTTAAATCCTAATTTCTCAAGAAATCCATCGATCCATCATCAATAAATTTCCCTTTGTATTTCTTTGTCAAATAGATTCATTTTTTTTATGTGATAAGAAATTGTATGATAATTTTTTTGAAAATTTTTAGCATTTATTAGGGTCTTCAATTATAGAGCAAATAAGATATACATATTTAATTCATATATTTCCATACAATTTTGGTCTGTGAATTCTAATCGAAAATCAATAGAAATTTATTCGTTAAAATTATTAATATATAAATATGGAATTTTTCAAAAATATGAACATATTCAAAATCATTTGTTTCAATATTTTTAGATTTAACTGTATCAAATCATCTCTGTATAGCATGTATAAAGATCAAATAATTTCTGCACATCAAACATAACTTATATAAATAAACAAAAAACATGAAAAATGTGAACCAAAATAAAAAGTAAACGTGTTTGTTAGAGCTTCGTGGTGTTATACCTATATATATATATTCGCATCTATCGTATATATAACAAAGTTAAAATGTAATTTTATTCTTATATATGAATAAATTTTTCACAAATTTGATTTACATCGAAGATAATTGTTCGAAAATATATATATATGTTCAATGTGTTTTATGCTGATTATCTTTTTGAAAACTTTTTATTTCATTTTATTTTTTACTTTTAACTGCTTTTAACAATATATTATTCATTTTCAAAAAAATAGCAATGTTGTACGGAAAAGAAAAGTTTGGCAACCAATTTTCTATATATATATAAATGCCGCATATATATGCATATCATATATAATTTATTCCTATTTTTATATATAGTTAAATACACGTTATATAAATAAATATCAATCGCATTCATAAGGGTGCTTTGCATTGCACAATAATAAATATATATATATATATATATATATATATTTTGTTGATTTGTTACAAACATAAAATATAGGGAAAAAAAAATTTATAATAGATACCTTCATGAGAAATTGTATAACACATATACTTTTTTTATTTTTACTTTTAAACCTAACAAAAGGTTTATATTTTGAAGTATTGATCTGACTTATAATATATTCATATATATATCTCTGATGCGCCAATATATGTATATATATATATATATATTTAATAATATGAATATATAGATAATAATACCAAACATTGTATAGAGTAAAGTTATATATTTAACATGCTGTTAAAAAGTTTACCGATTATAAACAACTTTAATCTTATATAAATGTATGAAATTATAAATATATATGTATATATGAAGAAAATAAAAAAAGAAAAGAATGAAAAAGTGGTTAAAGTTTGTGTTATAGATGCGCGAGAAATAAGAAATGGATTTCTTTATCTTATGCGAAAAGTGATAAGTGTATAATATATAATCAACGATAATTTACGAAAATAAAAAAAAAGGAAAAGAAAATATTAATATATATTAATATATATTTTGTATCCGAATGGTGACAAATATTATACCATGTTATCGATACTGATAAATATGTATATATGATGACGAGATGATGAATTTATATATGTAATTATATAACCATTTTTTATATTTTTTTTTACAAAAAAAACGATTACAATTTAATTTACATTTATATGAATGTTTTAAATTATTTATATTACAAGTAAACATCTGTATTAAATATATATATACGAACTCAAATGAATTTAAAATCTACATTATTATATATTTATTTATTCTATATAATATCGAAATGCATTTAATCTAAATTACATTTATATTTTTAATTTATATATACAATGAATTGAAAAAATTCTATATGATTTTATAAAAGAAATTATTATGTAATTGAATTAATCCACCCACATACGGGAGTATAAAATTCGGTTGAAAGTTTAAACAATTTTTATTTTATATTTTCAAACTATATTGATCAAATTTCATATCTTTTTTCCTCATTAATTCTAGAAAACTTTTAGTAATTTTGTTCTTGAATTATTTATATGTATACAAAGAAAATTTTCTGTTAAAGTCATAGACATTCTTTTTTTGTTCGTTACTACGGCAAAATCGGTTTAGCTCCCGTAAAGCCTCGGAATTCGTGAGGTCGTAACGAAATCACTTAATCAGGTGATGAACCTATGATGCATTGAATACATTTAAGCAATTTGGGGTAAACAAACTTTAATATGTGGATTAATTCAAACAATTTTCATAATCAATTTTTACCATATTTATTCTAAAACCGAATATCACATTATAAAATTTTTTTTTGGAAATAGCAAACAATTACTTTATTACTTATTATACTGAAAACCTTATATAATATTGTTTTACTGACAAATTTTAAATGCAATCATTTAAAATATAAAAAATCTTGAAAAATTTCGTATGAAATTGAAGAAAAATTATAGGTTTCAAACTTATTCATATATATAAAAGAAAAACTTTTTACAACTAATTAATAAAGATTAACACCAATATTAAATCTCTATATATATATGTATATATATAAAAGTATAAACCATACCAAACTTACTATTATATATAATAAATTATAAATATATATTTATTGATAATTGAATATAATCTAATAAATGCCAATCCCATATCATTTTTTTCTATACATAAAACTAATTTATTTTATATATAGATGGCTGTATAAGGAAAAAAAAACACTTTAATATATATGATAAATGTTAAATATTAAATTTTATATAAGATAATTTGCGCTAAACACAATTTACTTCGACTTTAATCCGATTTTTCTCGTCCATATCATAAAATACTCTATATAGCAAACCTACATAATCGTATAACATACTTATATATTTTGAATATATTGATGTACATTTTCCATATATATATATGAGAGTATTTTATCATATATATATATATATTTATTTATATCGACATATATTTATTTATATATATATAAATAAATATATATATTTAAATGTGTATAAAGACGTTGTAGTAAGAAAATAATGTGATAAAAACATCATATCGATGATAAAATGAAAATCAATAAATTGTATATACAAAAATATATTTCTTATATTCTGTATATATAAGGAAGTGTTTATATAAAAATATTTGACATAACAAAATATATAGATATACATATATATATAGAAACAGAGCTATATTTATATATATATATAATAAACCATAATAAAAAGATATCAAATACAGTATATGCTTGCGTTTATAATACCTTCAAGATATCTATAAATAGATTATATAAAAAACAAGGAAAATGTAGGCCTATACTATATAATAGTACTTATATATTTATATAAACCATTGTGTTGATGAACAAAAACTCAATTAATACCATTTATATTTCTACATGGTTTTTTCCGCATATTTCTGATTTACTACTTTATGTAATATAATACGCATCTTTGTTTATATTATAATAACATTTTAGCAAAACAAAACCTATATGAATACAATAAAGTGTTCTGTTCCAAATTATTGAATATATGAATAGAATATACGCGCGGTTTGTTTTTCTATACAAAACTAAACGTTGATATATTTTAAAATATATATAGTATAGAGTATTCTTTATTTTATATCCTTATTGACCTTGTTATAGATTTTATCAGATATCAATATTTGAATTCATTCTTTATGTACTTATATTTAATATATTGGAATTTGTAATAAATTGTACTTTAAATTCACTTTATGGTATTTTCTTCTAAATAAATATAATATCATTCAAGTTTTACATAATACTCGATAGATGTCCTTTGGAAAATTTTGTGGGAAAAATATATGTATTTTTTGTAACATACATATAAAGATTGTTCTTATAAAAGTTTATAAATTAAATCAGTATATACAGCGTGATAAAGTGATACTTAAAAGGGAAATTTTCTTTGAGGGAAAACAAATAGCAAAAAAAAACTTTAAGATGAACAAAATGATTATTTTTTTTTTATTTAAAGTTATAATGAGGTTTGATATTTTACCGACAGTTACTGTACCTATATATAATATTTCAAATATGAAATTTTTCGTTTCACTTTTTAAAATCGAACATTTTGTTTTTATACTCGCATGTGTTATTGATACTATATACTATATGCGTATAAATGTGATGATGGATAAAACATTAAACCATCCTTAACAAAAAAAAAAGTTATGAAATATATACATTTATTTATAAATATATATATAAACAGGAAAATGTGATATAAACAATAAATTTATTTGTTTTTATAATAAAATATTGCGTATATATTTTTTATATTTTGTTTGTTTGATGAATGTTTATCTAAAAAAAAATGATAACCTTCCGGCATTTACATGCTATTGGCGCTTATTTAAGTCGTGATGAATTTTGAATGAATGACAATTTTTATTTTATTTTATATATTTCAATATTATCGAAGTTTTTTTTTATTTATTTATGTTCGCATAATAGAATAATAAAATATACAATAAAATCATGACCTACATTAATAATTCAATTCAATTCATATATTAAAGTATATAAACAAATTTTTGATGTATAAATATCTGACCAAATCTACAAAGTTTTAAATTGTTTGTAATGATTTTTATTATTTTTCCGTATTTGTAATTGGTTTAAATAATTTTTTCCCATGAAAATATTCGCCGATATTTTTTGCGTACATATACATTTATTGTATAGGATCAATCAACAAATCCAAAATTCAGTAAATTTTTTATATTGAAAAAAAATATTCGATACTTTTAGAGAATTTCAACGAAATATTTAGAATGCATACACAAATATTCAATTAAAAATAATGTTAATCGTACTTTTGACCATATACATATATATATATATATAGTTTATTTATATTTTAAACAAATCATATATGTAAATATCAAAATAAAGGATATATATAAAATGCAGATAATGTATATTCCAATTTCTATATATACTTCACAATATTTAAAATTTGGGATATGCATTTCGTTATCATTTTATTACTAATTAGATTTTTATTATATGTAGTATATGTAGATGCGAAACGCAATGGAATGGAATAATATTTTTAGTTTTTTTTTTTTTATAAACAATAACGTGATTTATTTTTTTTTAAAGCTATTTTATGAATGTACAAATAAATAATATCGCCGTAATCCATTTTTATTGTCATGTAAAAAATATATATATTTGCTATTAAAATCTCAAATGATGAAATGTTATATGTCTATATATGCGGTTATATTATATAGAGCTGGGGGTGTGTCAAATTTCAACAATTTTTATATTTTTTGAATCCGAATTTTTGAACTCTATATATATCCCATATTGGAGTTCTGCCAATATGATTGACTGTATATTGAATCATTTTTTGTTTTGTTTATAGTAAATATTCATGTATTTGTAATTTTCAAAAGTAAGTAAGTCCATAATATACATTTTTACTGGAATAATGTACTTTTTCTATATATATATAGATATATAAAATATATTCGTAAATATACTGCGTTGAAATTAACCCAAATATATTATATATAATAGTGATATACAAAATGAAAATTTAATTTATTCGAGTATATATAGATAAAAATGATTAAATAAAATAAAAATATTTTAAACGCCATGTCATATTAAAAACATAATCATAAAAGAATTAATGAATGTGAAAAAGAAAATCAACCCAGTATATGCATACAATGTTGTTATCAATATTTTAATACAATACTGCGAATATGAAATAAAGCTAGAAAAGCTAGATATAGATAGGATAGATAGATAGATAGAAATATAGATGATAAAAACCAATTCTTTTTTCATTTTTTTTTGGTTCGATATATTTTATATGAGAAAGAAAACATACTCTGCACAAACCAACGTTATGGTTATACATCAGTATATGGAAAATGAAAAAAAAAACGAAGAAGATGTATTCATATTGATTTATAGTTGATGTATATATATATATATATATATATATATATATAATACATATTCGTTTCTGTGTTGTAAATAATCAATATATCAAATTTTAATTTATGGTTCAATTTTTTCCCAACATATATAAAATTTATCAATGTACTCTTTTGTATATTTATATACAGTATTTAAAATTATTATTCAAACTAAGGAATTTTCCGAAATCGAATTTTAAATGTATACATTCAATAGACTCAATCTATATTATAATTTAATGAATATTTACGGTTTCAATCACTTTACATCAAATTATGTATATTTTTTTTTGTTTATTGCAATACAATGAAAATATTATTTAACCCTTAAAAATCATGTTATACGTCGGTCATAATCCTTAAATTTATTATTTTATAATAAAAAATTATTTATTTGCATATATATACGGATAATTATTTTATATACTGTGTAAATTATATATAGCTTAGAACGTATATACATTTGCGTGCCTATATCTCTATTCTATATATATACATGTATATAAAGAAATTTATTGATTTTAAATATTGAAAATAATGAATGTTTTAAGTTTTCTCATTTTTCATTTTATCATTTTTTAACAAAAAAAACAAAATCGACAAAAAAAAGGAATGAATCCTGAAAACACATATATATTTATCGAATATATTTGCGGTTTAATAATAACATTTTATTTTTGTATAAAGATAAATTTATATATTCATACTTTTTTTTATGTTTTTTTTTTTTGAAGATCATATGCAATTATTGATTATGATTATATATTTAAATATAGAAATTTGTTTTTTTTTCCCTTCTATTTTTACAGGATATTGAAAGTAATAATTCATTTTTGGTTATTAAAGAGAGGATTTAAAAAAAAAATTGTTTTTTATTTAAAATGTTTATGTTTTAGAAATGTATAGATGATTTGTGGTAAATATTCGCAAGTTATATATCAGACAAATGTTTTTTTTTGTGTGTATAAATTTCATTTGATACGCACCAAATCAAATGCGAAAAGTTTGATTTCGGGATTGAGGATTATAATATTATTATGATATTTTAGATTCTATTCGTTCAAGTAATTTTGTGAAACTATTAATATATTGCATTAACTTAATAAACTTTTTTTAACTTAATTAAACCATGAGTAAATAAATTTAAAATACAAATCGCATATACTCTAAAAAAATATGTATAAATACAATATAATTTTATTATAAATAAAAGGGTTTGTTTATAAATAAAATATTTACCCACAATATACACTATATATTATACAAATTTTTCAATTGTAATACCATATAAATATGTATGCATTTTCTTTAGAAATTTGAAATCAAATGTTTTTTTTTGCATTGTATTATTTCTCAACAATAATATATATATGAATGAAAACACGAAATATTTTACTTTTATATATACATTTTCATGTATATATATATTAATTATAAGTAAATAAATTTAATTAAAATCAATTGAATAATATAAAAAAGTTTTTAATTAACAAATGTTTTATATATTATATATATATATATATATATATATATATATATATATATGCATAATTATAGGTATGTAATGTATATAAATAATAAAAAAAATTAAAATGTAGATATAACATTTATACAATACAATACAAAAATAATTATATATATATATATTATATATATATATATGTATGCGTTAAGTATATATTTATATGGGGATATTTGTAAATGCACTTTAAAAATACATTAATTATGCTACATATATGGTATATGCATAAATAAACGATATACGAATACAATTTCTATACAACTATATATTAATTCAGTCGGTGTATTGCAAATAATCAAATATGTAGTCGATTTACAGCAAAAATACAGTGGAAATTTTTTCAAATTGAATTTTTGAGCAAGTATTTTGGTTTTTTAAACTCTAGACCCTAGATTTCGAAAAAAAAAATTATTACAAAATGATTTTTCTTTTCAGGATTAGATTATAATTATGAATATAGAATTTTTTTTTATTTTATGTTAAACTCTAGAGATATTTCTGTGCCATCAAAGGTCAATATGTATATGTGCGATTATAAATCAATGTTAAATAAAAATTTCCAAATACTTGATTACGGCAATATGCATATTTTTTCCTTTCCATAATCATTTGTAAATTATTTTTGTTAAACACAAAACTAATTGTATGTATACTGTTAAAACAATTTAGCAAATACTATGTTATTTTTTATTTTTCCCGCGTTCATTTTAAAACAATACCTATATTTATATTTATTTAATTTTTGTTATACCCATTATTATACAGGGTGTCCCAGTACAGGGTGCCAACCCGAAACAGGCAGGTTCTACACCTCATTTCCAATCAAAAAATGTATGGCGACCCCATGTCTATCTGCCTTGGTTTTCGAGTTAGCCCGAAAAAACGATTTCGTTGAAGTTCAAGGTAGTACGTAGATGTTATTTACCATATCTCAGCAACCACTTATCAGAATCCAATAATTATAACCTTGTTGGAAAGGTATTTTAACTATCTATAACTGTTTCTAATAACACAAACATCGGCGACAACCCGTTTTCATGCTATAGCTGGTCAAACACAAGAAATTTCAACGGCCTCAAATATTTTTGTTATTTTGCAAGCCGAGAACTATAGAACTTTTATGTTTATCAGCTGTCGGTTTTTAGAAAAACTTCTTTGATGTTTTAGCTTTAATTTGATGTACAAACTTTTAAAATATGTCAACTCGTCTTAGAGATATGACGAAAATAATATTGAAATATGACGAAAATAATGCAAATTTTTCAAAAATTTAAAACACATTTATTACATTGCAAAGT